>JBCEWC010010005.1:0-18122 GCA_038996855.1 Solanum aculeatissimum
CTTAGTCAAGGTTGTCTTCCCTAATTTCTTCAAGCTTTCTTCAATGGAGGCTAAGAGGATTTTAGAATTTTCAAAGTTAATGGAGGAGGCTTAGAATGGATGAAAATAAGTTAAGGTATTGATTTAGAGGTTTAGGAGACTTTAGGATACCTAAAAGGGGCCTAGGGATTAATTAAATTATGAATTTACCATTAATGAATCGGACCATTTAACTAAACAGAGTGTCACACGGCTGCTACAGTGCCCTTCAAAGTGACTCACTGGCCATGAATTCAACCATCAAACTTGCCTTAGAATTTTCTTCAACTCGAACTTTCGGGGGACTTTCTGTACCACTTGACGATGGGTTTCACAGACCATATGACTTCACATGGACCGTGTACTGGTTCGTGTAGCTATACTTTGTCCATAAAATCATCCCAAAACATGAACAAGCTACTGCCCCACCAGATGGACAGTTTCACAGACCATTTAAAGGCTCACGGACCGTGGGGTGGTCCGTGAGTCATGACTTAGGTTTAGGGGTGGGTCTTGGCCACCCCCACTTACTGGAACATGGCACGGACTCCCACACGTACCGTTCCAAGTTTCACGGACCGTGGTACATGCCTTGGGCCATTTCCAGGGCCTATCTTCAATGTCTTTCAAATTTTAGGCAGTCCCACTCTTTTAGCCATAACTTCCTCATCCGAACTCCGAATCGAGTGAAACCAGTTGAGTTGCGAAGATAATTAAAAGATATGAAATTTTATATGTAGTATCCCACACGGTTCAATACGCATCAAAAGTTATGAAATTTCAAAGTTTACTACCCAAACAACCCAAAAGGATCCGTTTTGCGTTTGGCCACTTAAACGCCACCTGTGGATACAAACAATCAACCATGAACAGTATAACATCATATAAGACCAACCATAAGAGGTTTCAAAAATATTTTGGGTTGTTACAGAAGACTTTACCTAAGGACTCCTTAGGTCGAGCCTCCACCTCCAATCTCATTTGGTGCTAAGCTATCATCCCACGAGAATATATATACATATACATGATTTAAAAGGAGCATAAGTATTTCATATCATTTTCATGCATACACAGGCTAAAAAGACAAATCATATTTTCCTGTCATACTTCATGCATAGGAGTAGATCTTTTGTACATGTACATGGTGATGCATAACACCCACAATGCTCAAAGAACCATATCATAGACATCATGTGATCACAATCTTGTCATACTCATACTTTGCTTGAAAACATAGTCATAATCATAATTGGGTCTTAGCCCACATCATAAACTTCATGAAAATCAATGCACATGTATACAAATACCATGAGAGATAAGAGAATAACATGGGCAATAGAGATTCATGTTTAAAACATCATAATAAGTTAAATCCATTCTTGAATCGTAAGAAAATCAACGATTAAATCATAATTTAGGATACCCTTGCATAATTTCAAAGATCAAAGGGACATGCATGTTTGAACATTCATAACATCAATGCAATTCATCTTAATTGGGCTTAAATCTCTTTAAAAACAACAATTAAACACAACTCATATCATAATTTAATCAAATCAACACTAATTTAAAAGACTCACACTTAAAGTAAACTTGACATTCATAAATTGAGAAGTGAAAAATTTTGGGGCTTCATGGATGAAAGGATCCATAAATAAATTCCCACATACCTTGAGTAAGCTGGAATGATTAAGAAGAAATTGATTTGAGAAGAAAGCCTTCCATAAATTCCCAAGTTGAATCTTCAATGTCACACTTGAAAGGAGTTTTAGGAGAGTATGGATTCTAGAGTTGAGTGTAATGAGAGAATAATGAGAGTGAAGAGTGAGTATAATCTGAATTGAGGGCTTAGTATAGGTATTAAGACAAAAAAAGACCTTAAGGATCGAACACAATTTACAAAAAAGAAAACCATTAATGAAAATATCCTTAAAAAGTGTCCAAGGGTCTCGTAGGAAGGTACCGCGGGTTGTGTGAGGTCACACGAACCGTATGGGTGTTCGTGAGATCATCCTCAGAAACATATTTGCAAGTTAAGGGTTTTTTCCACTGATGGTTTCACGGTTCGTACCAAATCTTCATTGTGCGTAACAAGCTTCTGTACCAAGATCCAAGTTCCAAGATGGTGATTCCATACTTAGGAAGATTTCAGACAAACACCCTCATGAGACCCCCACACGAGCCGTGTAGGGTTGCACGGACTATACCAAGGCCCGTGATAGGTGCCTTAGGACACACAGTGGCTTTTAAGCCAAGAGCACCTACCACGAGCCACTTTCACGACCAGTGGTGAGCACCATGAGCCGTGAAGGGCTCAATAGAGGGCCACTTGGTCTTAAACTCCACCTTAAGCCACAACACGCCACACACAAGGCCAAGGTCCACCCCTAGGCAGCCTCCATGTCTCTTTGACTACCTCCACGGCTCATGGAGATGACCATGGCATGTCACCTTGATCAAAAACTTCTGGAAATAAACTTTTAAGCATCGTTAAAGCTTTCCAAAGTCTGAGTCCTTACATCATCTCCCCCTTCGATACATTCATCCTCGAATGAGCTAGAATATGGCTTGAAAGGCTTGACTTGAACATGAAACATTTAACATGAAGACACAATGCATAATTCATTACTTAAAGATCACAAAATCATCAAAACTCATGTCAAAACACCTTTTAAATCATTTTCGTGCACTTGTATGCATGTCATGTCATGAAGCATAAGGACCAACATACCGGAGACTTAGCTTTCCATTTTTACCAAAATGCATTACACCCTTCATAGGTGAAACCTTCACGTACACCCAATCACCAATAAGAAACTCAAGGTCCTTCTTCCTAATATCCGAATAAGTCTTTTTGTGACTTTGAGTCGTCTTCAACCTTTCCCTAATCAACTTCACTTTTTCCATGGCCTCAAATACCAAATCAGATACTATCAATACCATCTCACCTAACTCAAACCATCCAACCAGGGATCTACACCTTCTCCCATATAAAGCTTGAAACGGTACCATACTAAAACTAGCATGAAAACTATTATTGTAGGCAAACTCGATAAGTGGTAGATGATCATCCCAATATCTTAAGCCAAACCACCGGATCTTTAATGTTTTACCTTCACTTGTTGACAATTAAGACACTCGGATACAAACTTGGCTATGTCTTTCTTTATACCATGCCACCAATACACTTTTCTCAAATCCTAATACATCTTAGTGGATCCAAAATGTATAGAATAATAAGAGTTGTGGGCATCACTCATGATTACTGCTCTAAGACCATCAATATCTGGAACACACAACCGATCTTGATATCGAAACACACTATATCTCCCTTAGGAGAAAACCTCAACCTTTTTTTTGGCAACAAACTTCTTTAACTCTACCAAAGATGGATCCAAGTCTTGCTTTGCCTTGACATCAACAACAACAAAACACTCGACCTCATTTTGAACATGAATACCACCATCATTAGAGTCAGCCAGTATAATACCCAATCTAGCCAAACGATGAACATCATTTACTATTTATTTCTTCCCTTCTTCAACATGGGCCACACTACCCATAGATAGCCTACTAAGAGCATCAACCACAACATTCGCCTTGTCGGGATGATATTGAATACTCAAGTCATAATTCTTATGTAGCTTCAACCATCTTCTTTGCCTTAAATTAAGATCTCATTGGGTGAACACATATTGCAAACTCTTATGATTGGTGAAAACATCAACATGAACCCCAAATAAGTAATGTCTCCAAATCTTCAAAGCAAATACCACAACCACCAATTCAAGATCGTGAGTTGGGTAATTTTATTCATGCACCTTCAATTGCCTTGAAGCACAAGCTATCACCTTACCATGATGCATGAGCACACAACCCAACCCAATCCGAGAAGCATCATAATACACCACAAACCCATCTAACCCATCCGATAAAGTCAAAATAGGGGCCGATGTGAGCCGATCCTTTAGAGTCTGAAAACTTCTCTCACACTCATCCAAGCATACAAACTTGGCCTTCTTTTGAGTCAAATTAGTCAATGGAGATGCAATGGATGAGAAACCTTCAACAAACCTTGGATAATAACCAGCCAACCCAATAAAACTTTGAATATTAGATGAATTCAACGGTCTAGGTCAATTCTTCACGACCTCAGACTTTTTTGGATCAACCTTAATGCCATCACTGGATACCATATGGCCAAGAAAATCCACTTCTCCCAACCAAAAATCATATTTACTAAACTTAGCAAATAATTGATTCTCTCTCAAAGTCTGAGGAACCACTCCCAAGTGATCCATATGCTCCTGCTCACTACAGGAGTAAATCAGAATATCATCGATGAAGACAACCACAAATTATCAAGAAATACCTTAAACACCCAGTTCATAAGATCCATAAACATGGCCGGAACATTAGTCAAACTGAAGGACATTACCACAAATTCAAAGTGCCCATATCTAGTTCGAAAAGCAGTTTTGGGAATATCACACTCCCTTACGTTCAATTGATGTTAACCAGGATGGAGGTCAATCTTTGAGAAATGAGTAGCTCCTTGCAATTAATCAAAAAGGTCATCAATTCTAGGCAATGAATATTTGTTCTTGATGGTCACTTTATTCAATTGACGATAATCAATACACATCTGAAGAGATCCATTTTTCTTCTTTATAAATAACACAAAAGAACCCCGAGGTAAAATACTTGACTTGATAAAGCCCTTCTCCAATAATTCTTTCAACTAATCCTTTAACTTATTTAATTCAACCAGTGTGATGCGGTAAGGAGGAATAGAAATAGGCTGAGTATCCGAAAAAAGATCTATGCCAAAGTCTACTTCCTTTTCGGGATGAATACCGGGAAAATCTTTAGGGAAAACATTCAGAAACTCATTAACCACCAGAACAGACTCAAGAGTAGGTGACTCATATTTTACATCTCTAAACCTCACAATATAATAAGTATACCCTTTAGAAATCATTTTTCGGGCTTTGAGATAGAAAATAAACTGACCCTTAAAAACGGAGTCACTACCCTTCTATTCTAGAATAGCCTCATTCGAAAACTGAAACTTACCTTTTCAGGTTCTACAGTTAATAGAGGCATAAGAAGCATGCAACCAATCTATCTCAAGAATAATATCAAAATCAAATATCTCAAGTTCCACAAGATCACAAGGAAGGACTTTATGCAAGAATGAAATAGGACAACCTCAATAGACTCTTTGAGCAACAATAGACTCACCCATGGGAGTATAAACTAAAAAGGGATCTTTTAAAATTTCAAGACTCAAACCACACTTAACAGCCAAAAGAGGAGTAATAAAAGATAAATTTGCACCTGGATCAAGCAAAGTATAAGCATAAAAATCAAAGATTTTTAACATACCAATCACTATATCTGGAGTATCCTCTACCTCCTATCGAGCATGCAAAGCATAGAAACTGTTGTTTCTGGGAGCACCTTCTTGAGGAACTCTTGGTTGAGTTTTATCACCTTGAGACACTAGGCCCTGACCCTTCTTAGCAGCTTTAGGATAGTTAGCAATTTTGTGGTCCATCTCACCACACCCAATGCAAGCACCCGAGGGCTTCAAGCATGTACCTAAATGATTTCTACCATACACATTACATCAAAGAGTCAATGGTCCACCTCTAACCTTGACCCTAGGAGGAGAAACTCTCTTATTAGCAACCCTCACATTTGAACCTTAACCCTATTGGAAACAACCATTCCCACCACTACTCCTAGAGTTAGAGAACCCGCCAATATAACAGGCCCTCTTAGAGTCATTCACACTCCTTTCTTTGAGATTCTCTCCCTCAATTTGTTCAACATAAGTCATGAGCCTGGAAATGTCCATATCTCAAATAAGCATAGTTGTACGACACTTTTTCAAAACCAAATCAGAGATCCCAAAAATAAACTTATGCATTCTTACACGGGGTCAACCACTAGCATAGAAGCATACTTTAAGAGCTTTGTGAACTTGAGGGAATAGTCCCTCACACTCATTCCACTCTACTTGAGATTGATAAATTTTGTCATCTTGACCTCCCTAAGTTCAAGAGGGAAGAAATAGTCAAGAAAAGCAAACTTGAACTCTTCCCAACCAACCCCATTATCAGCAACCCTCTCCATCAACCATTGAGTATACCAAACTTGAGCCACATCTTTCAACTGACAAACAGCTAGTTCAACTTTATCCTCTAAAGTCATCCCCATAACAGTCAATATTTTAGAGAGTTCATCAATAAATTCTTGGGCATCCTCGTCAGCTTTTGAACCATACAACTTCACAGGATTCATCCAGGTAAAATCTCTTACTCTAGCTGCTGGAGTCTAAACTTGAGGAGGAGGATCGACCTGCCTAGCCTAGTTGGCCATTGCTTGAGCTAGCATAGAAAGGGTAGTACAATGCTCATTCGGAGTAACTTGCTCCTCCATGGGATCTTGAGGGACTTGCTTCCTAGTAATAGGGGTCGGTCTTGGTAAAAGAGCTATTCTTTGAGGCATCTTTTGTAAGGCATCAAGGATGTCATTAGAGTTAGAAATTCAAGACATATTTCATAGCATGACATAAATAGTGAAAAAGTGAGACATTTCCTAAACTGCCATCATAGCCTCCCACCCATAGGTATGGTGCACTTCATACCCATGGATAAGAATGTACTTGACACGACATGTTGGACTTTGAGGATCATTTTAAAACCTTAGTGCTCTGATACCAAGCTTTTCACGATCCGAGCCTAGGGCCTAGGAGTGACATGACAAATGGAAACCCAAGATTCTCCAAACAAGCTTCATAGTATACATATGCACATCATCAGTTCAAAAGTGCATAGTTAAACATTAATCACATAGTTCTACGGGACAAACAAGTATGACTCACGCTATAGGGATGTCATAGGGATATGGATTAACATAGATTCACATAGCACATAACACATAAAACTAAGGGACGGGTAAGTATGACTCACGCTATAGGAATAGAAAAAAATTAGGACTGTCCACATATCCATACATCATCATATCCATATCATCATAAGAAACATAGCATCCTAACCATAACATAGCATATTCCTACAAAAAGTTTGTGATATCCAACAATTTCTCTAATATAGAATAATACAGAGGCCAAGATATCTCCTGAGCTCACCCTCAAAATAAAGACATAAGCAACATAACATGAAAGGTGGATAGAAGGTGGGTCTTGTTCTTGGAGAAAAGGACTCACCACTGATAATACTCATAGATCCAAGCTAACCGTCAAGAGATGGATAGATGTAGTCTCCGATCCCTACATGGTTAGATCATATAGGCAAAAATTATGTGTTAGTATGTTTGAATATACTAAGTATGTGGGAACATATATAGAAAGAAGTATATAGGAAGAAATATAATATCAATATTCCATGAAATCCATGATGCATGAATTCCCACAATAAGATTAATGTTTAAAACATCATAATAAGGTAAATCTATACTTGAATCATAAGAAAATCAATGATTAAATCATAATTTAGGATACTCATGCATAACTTCAAAGATCAAAGGGACATGCATGTTTCAAAATTCATACCATCAATGCAATTCATCATAATTGGGCTTAAATTTCTTTAAAAACAATAATTAAACACAATCCATATCATAATTTAATCAAATTAATACTAATTTAAAATACCCACACTTAAATTAAACTTGAAATTTGTAAATTGAGTAGTAAAAGATTTTGGGGCTTCATGGTTGAAGGAGCTATGAATAAATTCCCACATACCTTGAGTAAGCTAGAAGGATTAAGAAGAAATTGACTTGAGAATAAAGCCTTCCTTAAATTCCCAAGTTGAATCTTCAATGTCACACTTGAAAGGAGCTTTAGGTGAGTATGAATTCTAGAATTAAGTGTAATGAGAGAGTAATGAGAGTGAAGAGTGAGTATAATATGATTTGAGGGCTTAGGATAGGTATTAAGATCCTAAAAGACCTTTAGGATTGACAAAAGTTATAAAAAAGACTATTAATAAAACCAGCCTTAAAAAGTGTCCAAGGGTCTTGTGTGAGAGTACCACAGGTTGTGTGAGGTCAAATGAATCGTATGGGTGAGATAATCCATAAAGAAATATTTTCCACCCAATGGTGTTTCCACTGAAGGCTTCACGGTCCATAAAAAACTTTCGTACCAAGATCCAAGTTTTGAGACGGTGATTCCATACTTAAGAAACTTTTGGACCAATACCCTCACGAGACCCCCACACCATCCGTGTGGAGTTGCACAGACTATACAAGGCCCGTGGTGGCTGCCTTAGGCAACACACTGGCGTTTAAGCCAAGGGCACCTATAACGAGCCACTTTAACTGCCAGTGGAGAGCACCACGAGTCGTGAAGTACTCAATGGAGGGTTACTTAATCTTAAACTCCACCTTAAGCCACAACACGCCACACACAAGGCCAAGGGCTACCCCTAGGCAGCCTTTATGGCTCGTGGACCTCCTCCGCGGCTCGTGGACCTCCTCCGCGGCTCGTGGAGGTAACCATGGGGTGTTACCTCGGTAAAAAGATTTTGGAAATAAAATTTTAAAAATCGATCCTCGAAGGCCTGCTAAAGGGACAAACACCTACCTCTCAAGGGATCTAGAAGGTCGACCCTGTAATGAAGAATAACTAGGAAAAGGGATCAGTCTCACAACCTAAAAAAATGTAGCAAGGGGGTGAGCCCCAAACAACAGGATATTTAGAAAATGAAAACTAACTAGAAGTAAAGAAATGAACAGCAGAAGTACTCCTTAGCTCCAACCACATACCGCCGAACTACACACCTGCACTCAGAAAAGTCCTAGCACGATACAATATACAATTACAAGAATATAGATATACCCATCACATAGCATCATATGTCAATATATCCAACTAATACTCAAGTTAAATGATACAATAAATAATCAATCTTATAAACAATTCACACAATAATATGAAAGCAAGAATGGTATAAGATGGAGTGGATGCCATGAGATGTAAATAATGCGATGCAATGTGAAATATTCATGATGCATGTTTGTATTTTGATACACCTCCGTTGATCAATATATACATGTACTTGGTAAAATGAACCCATGAAGTTTCACATAGATATCATATCCATAAACAGTGTCAAAACTAACATGGGCCTTTGCTTATCCAATATCACTGACCGTGAATAGTGTTGGAACAAACCTCGGCCCCTACTCAGCTAATATAACTTATCATGAATAGTGTCGAAACTAAACTCGGCCTCTGCTCACCCACTATCACTTATTGAGAATAGTGTCAGAACTAACCTTGGTCGTTGCCCACATATTACCTTACTTATCTTCCGACATAGCCATCACAAGTATCAATAA
This sequence comes from Solanum aculeatissimum, assembly GCA_038996855.1. NCBI lineage: Eukaryota > Viridiplantae > Streptophyta > Magnoliopsida > Solanales > Solanaceae > Solanum > Solanum aculeatissimum. The sequence continues at coordinate 9,397 of JBCEWC010010005.1, forward strand.
AGGGTCAGTAAATCGAATAAATGAATCAACAAAATCATCTTCAAAATACTAAACCACTATCAAGAATGAGAAATACACGTTAAAATGAGTCAATTGATACCTATATTGATAGAAATTCGATCCAAGAATAAAATGGTCAAAAATTAGGTTATTTTTCAAGAATCCTGAATCTAAAAATTGAACCTTAAAATTAGATTATACACCTAAAATGGAGTATGTAGGAGAAAATCCCATAAAATTCAAGTAGAAATTGAGGGAGAAACTATCATTTGAACTTTGAATCATGTTCTTGAAAACCCATAAAAATCAAAGGGTTCAAACAAAAAATTTTAAGTCAAAATCAAAATTTAACTACTGAAAATGAAAAAAATTGTGTTTAAAAAGGTTTCCCAAATGAAAATCCATGAAAAATCTTGCTCAAAATTACACCTCCAAACTTTTAGAACTCCTAGAATGAAAGAAAATGGTGGAGTAGTCAAAATGGGGAAGAAGGGGTATTTTTAGAATATAAAATAAAAGAAAAATAGGTTGTTGTGTCACGGCCTGAGAGTAGGGCCTGGATGTGATATGGCGAATAAGAACTTGAGAGTCCTCAAACAAGCCATCTTAGCATCAATTAACACATCATTGGTTTGGAAGCGCGTAATTTAACAGGAAGCATATAATTCTAAGGGATTATAGGGCTTTGGACTCAAGCTATGGGGATATCTTAGGGAAAGGGATTTGCATGAATCACATAGTACATAACATATACGTTCTAAGGGGCGGGTAAGTATGACTCATGCTATGGGGACAAGAAGGGGCTTGGGACTTCCCATATAAGTAGATTCTCATTAAACATGTCATGATAGCATAAGCATAATCGTAGTCAAAGCATAATATATAGTCATAACATCTCAAACAAGCATATAATATGAGTATATAATAGAATTTGATATGTACATCAATGCCTCTACATAAGGTACGACGGGGTCCATGACATATCTCGGGATCACCCTCAAGTCATAAGATAGAAAAGAAATAACATAACATAAGATAGAAGAAGGTCGGTCTTACCCTTAGAATAAAGGGCTCACCACTAGCAATAATCCAATATCACTAAACTAATCGTTCAAAGATGGATAGATATCGTCCTCGGTCCCTACATGGTTAGATCATGTAGATGAAGAGTATGGATTAGTACATATAATGCATTAAGTATGCGGGCATGCAATGCATATGAACATGAAATCTTGCAAAAACAAGTTAGATAGTAAGGACACATATATAGAAAGACGTATATAAGCAAGGAAGGATATTATGTCAATATGTCATGAAATTTATGATGCATGAACATGATAATATCATAGTCATAGAAGGGATGTGACCTCAACCGACACAAGAGAGACCAAGCGAGCTACTACTTGGAATTGGACTACTTGCCAGGTAGATCCCAAGTCAACCGTAAAAAGGAGAATACAAGTCAATCCCAAGAAGGAAGAATCCCATGTTTGGCACATGGTTTGACGAAAAGGAGTATGGACCCTTGGAGATACTCCACCCCGACTCCAATCCCTCGGTGCTATGTCACAACCCACAAGAAATACATATACATATACAAACATTCTAAACAAAGGTTAAATACTTTCAAATCAATTCAATGCAAGGTTAGGATAAAAAGTCAAATCGTAATTCAAGTATTTTCATAATTATGCTAAAAAGCCAAACAAGAGTTCAAATATCAAGTTCAAGGCTCAATGCATAGGAGTAGCTCATACAAGATAAGTACAAGATGGTGTAAACACCCAAGATGCTCAATGAGCCATGTCAAGATAAGATGTGATCACATTCTAGTCATATCTCATGTCGTTCAAAATCATGTCAAGTCAAGTCAAGGTGAGACTAGCCCATCACAAGAGTTTCATCAAAATCAAGTTTCAAGTATGCATATGTCATGAATGATGAGATGAATGCATGGTAAATAGATATTCAATCTTAAATCAACAATACAATATGAAATTCAAGTGAAATCCATGAGTAAATTCCAATTCAAATCACAATTTAGATTACCCATGCTTAAAACAAGCTTTCAAGGGACAATGCATATTCAAATCTTCATAATTTCAATGCAAGTTATGATAATTGAACTTAAATCACTTTAAAATCATATAACAAGTACAACCCATACTTCAATTTAATCAAATCAACAATAGATTTAAAGACCCATATTTAAAGTAAACAAAATTTCATAAATTCAAGAGTAAAAGAGTTTTAGGGTCTTCATGGTTGAAAGGTGAATCATGAATCAATCCAACATACCTTGATTAGCCAAGAGAGTAAGAAGAATTGATGAATAGAGCCTTTTCATTATTTCCAAGCTAGCCTTTAATGGAGCCTTGAGAGGAGTTCTTAAGAGGGTTTTGAATATAATTCTAAGTGTTTGAATGAATTTGAAATAGAATGAAGATGTATAGGATAATTCAGATGTTAAGGAGGGCTTAAGAAGACTAAAACAACTTTAGGAAGTCACCTTAATTACAATTAGACCAATAATGAATGGATAAGAAAATGTTGCCAGATCATCCTCACGGTCCACTACATGGACCGTGTAGAGGCACACGGGTCGTGAACCCCTCTATCAAGCTGCACTTAGAAAATTTAACACTGACAAAGGTCCGAGACGGTGATTCCATACTTAAAAAATATTTTTACTCTCGTAACCACACGGAAGGCCTCATAGGTCGTGAGGTTTCACACGGACCATGAAATGGTCCATGGAGTCTCACTTGGCTAAGAACCTTGACTGGTTCTCTCCCATGGACATCTACACGGACCATCATGTCCCACACGGTCCGTGAAGCCTCTTTCCTCGTTGAAGTGAATTCCAGATCGTTAACCTTATACATAGAACCACTCCTTATGTCAAGGCCATCACAAAACATCTTACCACACGTCGTGAGAGGTTAGACGGATCTCTTCACAGACCATCTAGTGGCACACGGTCCGTGAGGGGTCCCTTGGTGCCAAGCTTTAGCCGAATTTCTAGAAAAGCAACCCTGCACAGGCAGTCCCACTAAAAACGCTATAACTTTTTCATACAAACTCCTAATCAAGTGAGACCAAGTGAGTGGGAAATCTAAATCAAAGAGCTTCAATTTGATAGGTCATTTGGTAGGTCATGGTCTATCCATTTCATCCCATACCAAGAGATATGGTCATTTGAAGTCAGTGTTTCTATAAGTCTTCATGCAAAACTTATCCAATGAGTTCTTTTGATTGAGACTTGACAAGTGAGACCCGAAACATTCATAAATCACTCAAGATGAGTTGGAAACAAGTGAGTTAAGCATAGACAATTTCCTCAAAAGTCTGGGTCGTTACAAAGTCTTAGCTCAGCTAATGTGAATTCGAGTTATTAATCAGCTTATTTCCAAGTGTGGGTTAATAATTGAATATAATAGTAAATAAAACCTATTCTAAAATCAAATCGTATGCAAGTATTAAGAAATCAGTAAAGAAATACAACTAGAGTATTGGGTTCCCCATGAATTTATAATGCAATATAACATCATAATAGTAACCTTTTCTAGTGTGTAACACGCAGAACTAGTAAGTTAAATTCACCTAAGTCCTAGGTTTAGTAAATAGATGACTTTCAACACATGACTAGGTTCGTCTCCGGGTGCATACATTACTAACCCTTACCATGATCCTAGATTTAGCCATCCATTAGGTTAATTAGATGAGTGTAATCATGTCAAATCTCTATTATTTATCCCTTTTCTCATTTGTTATCCCCTAGGTTTGGAAAGTAAGAATAAGGCAAGTTCTAACGTTTGCAACTATTAAAAATTAATCAAAACAAAGAGATAAATAATAAATGCATGCACACTATCCAAGTATTACCAATTATTCGGCTTTACTGTGTTAATTCTTCATGGTTCACACATCCTTAGTTTTAGATTTAGCTACTCATATTCATTGTATGAGAATCAATGATGATCAATGTTTGCATATATATGAACCTACAATGAGAAATAGAAGAATAAAAACCCAAAAATCTTCACTTGCATTACAAAATGAACGTTGTCCAAAGATATGAATGAGTCCAAAAATAAGATATCACAGTGTTTGTCTACGTTATGAAAGTAATAAAGTGTGTAACTTCTGTAGGATAAACTAAAAATCCTATATATACACATGGAAAATCAAATTTTAGACAAATAAAGAAAACTAAAAATGGCATGTTCAACGAACCATTCTATGGATCATAAATGGTATTATGGCTCGTGGTCAAGGTGGTAGACTACACTGGGTAGAAAAGGGGTGCCACTCCATGAGCCTCAATCTATGAATCATACTTTGGTTTACAATTCGTACTCTCAGTTCGTAGTTAAGGTTGTTGAGTTTTAGTAGCTCACTTCACTATCTGGTTTACATGTCATAGTCTAAACTATGACTCATACTATAACTTCTTAGTTATCAACTTTTTGTCTAGTGTTATTGTCTCTCATCCAAAAACACCCTCTATGGCTCACGAATAAAAATATGGCTCGTAGATGGACTCATAAAAGCCAAAAACCAGCACCAGTTTACAACACTTAGCAAAATCACACTGAATCCTATTTCCTGTAAAAATAAACATAAACACACATCAAATCCACTAAAATGTGCTAGAGAAAATATAAAATTCTAAGTTTAAAGCATCAAAAGTGTCATATTTTTGTGGCCGATCAGTTAGACCTACCATCGAAGTTGACTATGGTTTACCCAATATTTCATATTTCCATGTTGAGAAAGTTCATGCGTGATCCAACTTCTGGTGTGTCATTGAAAGATATGGGTGTAGAAGAGAATATGAACTATGAAGAGGTCCCGATTAAAATTTTGGACTTGCAAGTGAAAAGGTTAAGGAACAAAGAAGTTGTACCCGCTAAGGTACTTCGCAGTAACCAACAAGTTGAGAGTGACACATGGGAGGAGAAAGCGGAGATGATGAAGTGATAACTTCATCTCTTTCCTTCTACACAATCCTAAGGTATTAAGTTATTCTTGCCCAAAATCTCAAATTTCTTACTATTTTAGCTTTTCATTTCTCCTTACATGCTTGCATACTAATGACAGTGCATTTCAATGATATTTGAGACATAAGTTCAAAAATTTCATGAAAATGGTTGTTGACACCCAATTTTGACCGACCTAAACCCCTTTTAGATCGTCGTTTAGTTAAAATAAGTATTTTGAAAATTATTAAAATAAATGAGTTTATTTCAAATTTTTATCCTATAATTACGTATTTTAAATACTTTCAAAAAAATAAAATAAATAATAAATATATTTCGTCTAATCATAAGTTTCTACTATCATTTATTACTATTATTATTATTTTATTATAATTATTGTTAATAGCAAATATTTTTAATATTATTATTATTATTATGTCAACCTCACATTTTCTAAATATTATAGGTATATTTTTTATATTATTTTGCACTCTAAAATAAATATACATTTAATTCTTTACGTAGTAATTTTAAATATATATAGCGTATTTTCTTAACATAACGAATTATTATTAAAATATTATGTATTTCTAAATATCATAATTAATTAGGTGAAGGTCTATTCAATTTCATCCCAATTTATTTAATTCGTAACCTTTTCTACTAATTTCATTTCAATTCTAGTCAATTTCCTTGAAATTTATTTCAATTCTAGCCAATTCTTGTGCAATCTCTTACAATCCTAGACTAAATTGAGTCAATTTGTGGCTCAATTTTAAATTTCAGCCCAATTTCATTCAATTTGAACGCGGGTTGACCCATTTAACCCGAAATCTGCCCCATATTTGTGAATTTAATCACAGTCATTTGATCAATTTAATCCAACGGCCTATATTATTTGTTTTTTTTATATCCTTTTTTATCTTAATCCCCAAAAACCCTAATTCATTTCCTCATTCTCATCCTCCTCTTTCTCTTTCCTCACCCTCTTTCTCTCTAAAAAATTGGGGGCGGCGGCCACCTCTCTCTCCACCGCCAACCGCCCCATCTCTCTTTCGTCGCTCCCCTCTCATCTGCCCTCACCACCGGCAACCATCTGCTGCCAGAAACCCATGCAACCGTCACCGGAAAAAGACCAGCGGTGCCTCCCCTCGTCTCCTCCCCTGAAAACAGCAGAACATGTCGACTCCCTCCTCTCTTCTCCTCTCCTCGTCTCTATATCCCTCACTAGCAAATGGCCACCTCCAGCCATCTCTACCTCCTCTATCCTTTTTCGGCCATCGTGACCCCTACTGGCAGCCCCTCGCTGCCGGAACCCACAGCCGCCTCAGTCGTCTCTCTCTCTCCCCTCGTCCAGAAACCCCACCGCCTAACAGCAGCCATAACTGTCGGACCCGTCCGCCACTTCCCCTTTTTCGTTCCCTCTCTCTCTCACCATCAACGACCCCTTTCTCCTCTCCTTCACCTCCCTCTCTCTCTATTTTCCGACGAACCAGCGCCACTCCGACAAACCCAGCCTCGCCGCACAACCAGAAGACCCACCCGTGACACCCTTCACTATCGCCCTCCTCTCTCTCCTTCCGATCTTCACTTCCTCTTCACTAAACCAAACAGTCACCGAACAACTCCCAAATCAGACTGCTGCCCCTCTAGTGAAACAAATCTCAGTCAGAATCAATTGAGGATTAAGTCCAGGTTATTATTAACGGATCTATTTTCGGTATATTTTAGCTAATTTTCTATTATCCTATTTACTTATTCTTATGTAATTGATTAATTCATACGATTCTACTTCTCAAGTGTTTGTTCTGGGTACTAGGATATGATTTTGATCCTTCTATACCATGCCTGAGTTTAGTTTAAATTGAGCTCTAAATTAATCGTATAATATATTAATTCTTGATATCTAATTCACTGTGAGTTTGATTCGGTATTGTTATGAATCAGAGATTTCATTGTTTAAAATAAGTATATTGAGTAATGTGTTACACAGGATTTGATTTCGTAATATTTTATTGGTAGGATTTCACAGGATTGTTTAGCAATTTGTAGATTTTCTCCCCTAAATTAGTTGTTTAATTAATTGATTTTTGTCAAAATATCAATTAAATATTAAATTTATTTGATTATGGTAAATTTTAATTGATTTGTTACTGTTATTTATGGTAAATTTTTTACGGAATCAATTAGTTGATTTTTTTGGCCTATTTAGGTCAGGAAATTAGTCCATAAATCCTTCCTTGCCTTTTATAATGGTCCATTTCCCTACTATAAAAAATGACCTTTTTGTTCTTCCTAGAAAGACTTTCAGAGAGAAAAATAAAGGAACCATCACTCACTGCTTAATTTTTCTGAAAGAGAGAAAACAGAGTACACCATAGTTCTATATTACTAGCACATCCTTGGGCTTAAAGTTTCTGAAAAACTCGTTGATTCAAATTTCGTTTGCTTATCTCCGTCAACTGGTTAGTCTCTTTCTTTTGAATCGTTATTTCTGCATATACTACTCCTTTCGTCTTTAGTTGGCAGGTTGCGGGCACAAAGAGTCGTCTGGGGTGGTTTGGTTTCGGAGTAGATGGATCTTGAAGTTTTTATTTTATTTTATTTATTTATTTTACGACGTGTTGTATGTTTACTTTCACAAATGATGTAACTATAAAATAATGAAAATTGGGGGATCTAGTTAAAGGGGAGGGGGATTTATGTGCTAAGTATTTTTTTTATTTTTTTATTTATTTCTTTGCTTTGAAGTATTCTCAGGCAAACCTAGGATAAACAACTAAAATAATTTATATGTTTGTCTAAATAAAAATAAAAACTTTTCAATATATCAAGATATAGATACCTTGCCTATAGGATTCATGAGCATTGTTTACTCTTTTCACAAATTTAGTGTCTTAGGATAATTAATATTTTTCAAGTTAGAAATCATGTCTATAGGATGTATTAGCATGTTCACAAATTTAGAGATCATGTTTTAGGCTAATTAATATTATATGTTAGAAATCATGCATATAGGATTTATTAACAATATTTACTCTTTTTCACGAAATTTAGAAAATCATGTCTTAGGACAATTAATATTCTCATGTTAGATATCATGTCTATAGGAGTTATGAAAGCATGCCTATTTTTTTCATAAATCTTAGAAATCATGTCCTTAGGATATTTAATGTGTTTTATTAGAAATCATTACCTATAGGATTTTACATAATTACTTGAAATCTATGTCCATAGAATTGATAATAAAGCTTTGTATAAACATGTGACTAGAAAACATATTCATAAGATATTATAAATATTTTGTCATTTTAAGTTAGAATATTTTAGAATGTTTATCAGTTAGAAATCATGCCTATAATTTTTATTTTATCACCTTTAAGCATCTCTCAACATGTTAAATTTTAAAATGTTTAAATGTTATTTTGCACAAAAAACACCTAGCATGACACAATATTGCACTATTTGTATGTGTTTACAAGCATGTTCCTTAGATAAGACGCATATTTGAGATTTATGTGCTAATTTCTCGTCCTTTCTATTTTGATTGACGTCGAGTCTAATAGGAAACCCTACATTCTCTTTAAGTCTAGAACCCACTAGAGGGCAACCAAAACTCAATCATGGCTTGTAGTACATCATAGAATGCCAACCATAAGTATATTTCGAAAATTTTCGGGTTGTTACATTATCTCCCCCTTGGGAACATTCGTCCCCGAATGTGCTAGGACTAGGGCTTGAGGA
>JBCEWC010010006.1:0-18121 GCA_038996855.1 Solanum aculeatissimum
GCTAAGCGGTTCGCTCGGGGGCTAGCAATAGTCTTCGAGTGCCGGCCACGCCTAGAGTACCCTGACGGGGCGTGACATGAAGTGTGGTGCACAATACACCTATAAACAAGACTCTACTAGACACGACTTTATGGACTCCCTAGGATTCTTGAACTCTATGCTCTGATACTAAATTTGTCATGACATTTCGGGAGGGTACCCTAGACATGACCGACACTCAAAGACTATTTCTAGTCCCCAAGCAAACCACTTGGCCTCATCACATTCATTGAATCACAGTTTAACATATCAACAAAAGACTAAAGATGATAAAAGGTGGACAATCTCAATCATAAGACTAGTATGAAAGGAACTAGCTCAAAATAATATCCAATCAAACAAATCAACTCTAGTCTATGAAGCCTCTATCAACTGTTCAATGGTGCCAATGACAAGTCCATGACTACCTCAAATCAAAGAAAAACAAGTTTAAAGTCTAACTTCAAAAGTTAGATAAAATAAATATTATGCATCCTCCGAAAAACTAGATAAAATAAATATTGTACATTCTTTGAGATCAGGGAGGACTCACCAATCAGTTGAAAAGTGGGGAAGATCCTCAATGAAGTGCCTGTTGATGATCTCTAGAACCTGTCTTTGCATTATAAAATGATGCAGTCCAAATGGATGTCAGTACGTAGAATGTACAAGTATGTAAAATGAATGAATGCAACATTCATCAAGGTGGAATGGTATTAACTCAAATAACTCAAATCAAGAGACAAAAAACTCAATCAAGACGTCAAATGTCTATCTAAAGCAAGAATAAGAGTAGACAATGACCAATTAGTACCAATACAATCCAAATCCAATCCAATAAGAGTATTATTAGTATATAACCTATCTGGGAGTTTCTCTTATCCGGCAATAATCACTTATGAGCCAGTGATCGTACAACAATCCATAATGGATCAGATCAAATCAAATGAGTCCTCTATTCTTTCGGGGACCTATCAAAAAGAAACATCTGACTTAACGATTTCAATCCTCTCCTACATTTGGCAATATAGTTTTATGAGTTCGAGTTGGACTTACTCTTCTCAATTCGGTGCTCAATACTACTCTCAATACTCAATGCTCATAATACAATCCACTCTCAATCAATAAATCAGTGAGTCTCTTAAAGGACTCTTTCAGCTCATTCGTTCTATCAAATCAATCTTTCCACAATTCAATAAAACAATCCCATCAACATTTCAAGCGTGAATTGGACAATCACGTAGGGGGACTTTCAATTTAGACCTATATTTAGAGTACAATTATGAAGACTCATAGGACCATCAAGTTCTATCAACCTATAATCATGCTCATATCACAATCACAATCAACATTCTCAAATCAAGGCTCTCGGCTCAATCCCTAGGTTTATTCATGTAAACTTTTATGAAGTAATATGTAGGATTTATGAAATAACTCATGTAAAAGTATTTATTCAGTAAATTAAATTTATAATTATGATGATCATCAACATATGAAAATACGTAGGATATGTATTAGATGTAAGAAAACATTCAAGAAAACTTGCATAGAGACTCAATACTTTCATCTATCAATCTATCTCAATCAAGGGGCACATGGAAGAACAATTTCATGCTTTAGGTTAGCTTTACATACCTGGGAGGAAGGTAGACAATCAAATTTACCAGGATCCAACTTGAATTTCCTTGAATCCCAACTATCTTCTCCTCTCTTTATCGCCAGGTCTCTAGTTAAGTTTGCATTGAAGAATTAGGAATGGGTTTTAAAAACCTTTTTACGCCTAAAACAACCTATATTCATCGTGGGTTAAGTTTAAGAGGGTTAGGAAAAAGTTTGGAATGCCCCTCGAAAAAATTAAAAATTTGTCCTTTGGAAAACCAAGTTCGCGTTGTGGACTTGGGCACTCAATGGATAATTTTTATCGAAAATCTTCCAATCTAGTTTCTAATCCCGTTGATAATATTGGAATCACCATTAAGTGCAAATTCACGACAAGTCTGCGACGCAAACATGTCACCCACTTTTCTGGAATTGCATTTTTGCTTCGAAAAATTATCTTTTGATCCGGTTGTTCTAAAAATCAATCAAGACCCTATTCTTACATAATTTTTCATGTTAATCACATGCATTTTCAGCCTCGGATTTGCTGAAAAAACTTAGGAAGACGCATTATGTGATTGTCTCTCATCTTGGGGTATTATTGATCATTTTTATCAGGTGTAATAATTATTTAAGAACAAATAAATAAGAATTATATAAGAGTGTCACGTAGGTTGGACGTGTGACTTTTTTGAAGGGTTGTAACTCTTTCAAAGGGTTGTGACTTTTTTGAAAGGTTGTGACTTTTCTCAAGAGATTACTATAACACCCCAACCGAATTTTTCACATTGAAGGATTGTGACTTTTTTTCAAAGAGTTGTGACTTTTTCGAAGAGTTATGAATTGTGACTTTTTTTTAAAAAAATTTGACTTTTTCAAGGAACTGTGACTTTTTTGAAAAGTTGTGACTTTTTCAAAAAGTTATGGTGTTTTAGAAGGTTTATGACTTTTATGAAAGATTGTAACATTTTTGAAGGATTGTGACTTTTTCGAAAGGTTTTTCAAAAGGTTATGACTTTTTCGAGGAGTTGTGACTTTTTCGAAAAGTTGTGACTTTTTCAAAGGGTTATGACTTTTTCGAAGTGTTGTGACTTTTTCGAAAGGTTGTGACTTTTACGAAGGGTTGTTACTTTTTTGAATGGTTATGAATTTTTCGAATGGTGGAAACAGACTAAAGTATCGTTTAATAAAAAACAATGTCTTTTGAGTTCTGTTAAAATTTATTGGGTTATTTAATTGATTTTTAAAATATTAAATTATTTAATAAATAAATAAATATAAATTATGTGGGAGTGTCACATAGGCGGACCTAACATTCTCTTTTATATATACTAGTATCCGAACACGTGCTTCACATGTGTATTCCAAGTTAATTAGTTTAAACTTTTTTGTTGAATACTAACATTTAATGAATTTTTTATTAAAATATAATTTAAAATTTATATGAATAGCAAGTCAATTCCATCAAACCCGATTTTTGTTCATAATAAGTTTTCTTTTAACCTTTTATACAAAATTTAACATCGAAGAAATAACAAATAGCTTCTAATTATTGAAAAATAGATGTCAAATCAATTCTTTCTTTATGTACAACTACTAAAAGTGCAATACATATATTGACATGCTAAAATTTAAATATTTCATGTGTTTAAACTTTTCAGCACAATAATATATAAGAATTGTGCATTTCAATAAATTAAATTTGTGTTAATTTCTTTAAAACCTAACCAAAAGAGGAGGTACTGAGATAGTGAAGTAGATTTCAATGTCTAATTAAATTGAAGCCGTCAACTTTAGATACTTTTCATCCACTTCAATTATTACTTTTTCAAAAAAAAAAGAATAAGAAGAAAGGAAAAAAAGAGAAAAGAACATAAAAATCGATTGATGAAACCGATGCCACAAGCCTACAACCCATGAAAGTAATGAGGAAGCCTTTCTTGATTTCTATAGCTCTTTTGTTATTTGCATTCTTTGAATCTTTTCGCTAACTTGGATTTAATAGATAATTAAAAAATATACACCATCCATATGTATATATCATGAATATGATTTAATTTCACCGTTACATATGTCAACTCTAGAAATGCTAACAAATTTTTTTTTGAATCATCAATTAATTGACAAAGAGCCCTTTCATTTTCCCAAATGAATGAATTAGTATATTAAACATTTCATAGTAACTTACAATTTAATTATTGATCCTTTGATTATTTTTTTAATAAATAACTTTGAGTCCAACAAATAGTTAAAATATTATTATTTAATATTTAATTAAATTAGATGTTTAATTTTTATTTTAGTGCAGGGGTAAAATGGTAATTTCACTTTTACTTTGGATCTTCCCACTTTTAATAATACTAGTTTCTGGATATGTGCAAATCAATGAATATATAGTTTATAAATATTACATGAGTACTATTGAATACTATGTTTGAATTTTAAAAATGTCATATGTTGATTTTGTTCAATTAGCTCAAAAAAGGATGAGATTTTGTCAGGTTAAAGTCCTCAAATGCCTAGGTATAAGTTTTTACTTTTACTCGAATGTCTTGTTATATTTTTTAGTAGCATTACTGAAGTTGTTTAATTATTTTTTTAATTTCATGTCAAGGATGTTGCACAATTTCATATTAGCACTATCTTTAGTGAAAAAAATTCCCTCACATTTAGACAATATATCCCAAAAAGAATTTGATTGAAGAATAAAAATATAATGTTTTTCAACTTTATTTGGTCATTTAATGTGATAAGATTGATTTAGTTCTTCAATATTTTAGTTTAAAACTTTTTTATTTATATAATAGCATAGCTAGATAGTTACACATTAAAAGCTTGTATGTATATATATGTTTTTTCCTTTTTTTTTTTTTTTGATCAAGAAGCGTAGATTTAATTAAAATATATCGTTACGATCACCTGGTGGGTCGATAAGTAGTTACATTCAAAGATGTTTGTGCATCAAAATAACTAGAGGCCACATCCCGGCCCGAATAGGAGTTGGTGTTAGATACATGTCTTGTAAAGTTAGTCCCAGACATGTCTGCATTAAGCATGTTATAAGCAAAAACAGATGGCGTTACAAAAACTTTTATATTCTGGCTTCAAACATTCAAGCTAAACGTAGTGGATTAATGATCCGTGAATCCCAATTGCATATATTCATAAATTTAAGCTATTATTCTAATTTTAAAGAATAACATAAAATATGCTAAATTAAAGGTAATTTAGTGATTATAAAAGAATTTTATTTTGAAGATATAGAGTAATATCAAAGAATAAAAGGACACGATTTAAAGACATGCAAGGTTGTTGATACAATAACAATATATCATTTTTAACTCCTAAAAAGAGAGCCCATATATATATATATATATATATATATATATATAAAGAACATCTTTTCTTCACCTATTCACCATAAAGTTAGTAACCATCATAAAAAAGAAATAATATTAGAATTTTCTTACTATTTGAACTCTGAAAATAATCATTGTGAAGCATGTAGTAGTATTTTAATTTATGCCATATATATTGGGTGAAAAGGACAGAACAAACAATTACAAAAACTTAAAGCCAAAAGGCAAACAAAAACTATAAAAACTATGTGAATTACTTAAGAAATTTTAGACCTCACACAAAATCCACTCTTGAACTAATCCACCTCCATTGATATCATGAGTTTAGCATGCACTAAAGGATAGAAAAAAAAAAAAGAAAAAAAATATCAGTATTCTTATTTTTTTCTCTTCCATTGAAATCAATCTACTAAGATTCTAAGTTTATTTATCACGAACGACCATTTTAGTATATAGAAGGAAGTGGTCACTTTTTTTGTCAATTTCTATTTTGTTCACCTACATTTCGGACTCTGCGCATAACGAAAGCTTTAGTGCACCGTGCTTGTCCTTTTTTACATGGTATAAATCTTATAGAAAACTATTCACAGAAAACGAATCAAATTGTAAAGCATGTTTAAGAGACAATTGAATGTTTTGAACTAAAAAAAAAAGAAAATGGTACAAACATTTTGGTGCAGACGAATATATCCCCTTGCCCCACTTGCTAAGAAGACCTTGATTTTTGGGTACATTCTCTTTTTTTAAATTGAATTTTGGGTCAGTGACCCATTTTATTGCAATAAATCAGTTGGGCTAAAGAATCCCATTACATCCGGGTCGGTCCAGTGGAAAGTGAAGGGTCGGTCCAAACACCGACCTAGCTTTACATAAACACAAAACCTATCAAGTTCCCTAATTTTGACTCCTCTTCTTCCTCCTTGTTCAATCTATCGTCTTCATCGATGTTTCAGTGGGAGCCGACCAAGACATTCTTCTTCCTTCATTTTTGGGTTTCTAACTACGTTGATATTTCTTCCGTGGGGATCCTTCTCAAAAGCTGTCAAAGGTACTTTACCGCCCGTATTCTTCAGGTGGTATTCTTGTCTATTGATGCTTGACCTTGGAATGCTGGTTTTAGATGTCATCTCCAGGGGAACTTTCAATCTATGAAGAGCCGAGGCCTCCTCCATCATCTTTGTCCATGTAAGTATCATCTCGTCTTGTTCATTTTCAGCATTTAACATTCTACTTTTTGACCCATTTCTTCTCATCAGAAAGCCATCTAAGGAAGGCGGAGTGTCCGCTTGGCTTTTAAAATGGCATAGATGGTGCTGTATGCGTGGATGTATAATCTGGTTCTGACTCCTCCTCGTTTTTTGGTTTTGTGCAATTTTTTGGGAGCTAAATAGGCTAGACTTGTTGTTTATTTGCACAATCCTTCTCCCTAACCTTCTTTGCTATACAAATTTTTTTTGTGCAAACATTAGGGCCCTATAATTAATTGTAGATGATACTACTACTTTGTGTGTTGCTCCTTTGTGTGAATGTTATGAATGCTTGTTTTATTTCTCTGTCAAAACTATGTTTGCAATGTAGTCACAAGTTGATTAGCTTCTCTGACCACATGGTTGATCTGGTAATCTTTGTTCTCCATTAGTAGAAGAATTTCCTCAATCAACTCTGTGATTTCCCAGGGTATCTTCCACTCCCTTTGTATTATGTACTTTAGACTTAATGCATCATTCTCCAACAACACCTTATCAAAACCTTGTGAGACAAAATTTTAGAACTTCCTTTATTGTTGTGGCTTCCGCAATAGTATTTGTAGTCTCCCCCAAGTAGTTTGATTTCGCATATATGAGATCACCATTTTGATCTCTAATGTTGAAACTATAGGAACTCTTCCTTGGGTCTCCTCCAGTTGCCCCGTCTGTGTTGCATATCAACCAATCAGTCTGTGGAGGCATACATCTAATAATGATAACTTCAAGGCTGGGTCTATACCTTTGTAAGATATAATAGCTATCATTCCAGACCATAGGTACCCTTTTCCAGTTAGGAAATTTGGTGCTAATCAACTATTGGATGGTCTTTTGACAGTTGCTTTGAAGCTTCCAATAGGAGATAGTTTTTCCATGCTTGATAGCATTTCTTCTCTTCCATAGTTCCCAAATTATGATTGCGGGAATGGTATGCAGGATAACTTTGGCCTTCAGAGATTCTGTGTGTACCCACCAATCAAGTATTGTAGAGAAATATTTACCACTCCCCATGTTGAATCCTGCACAAGTAACAAAATGCCTCCATAGTCTCTGGGCTATGGAGGTTGTTAGAAAAAGATGGTTCAGGCTCTCCTCAGTACCTATGTCACAATAATAGCACTTAGACACCACTCGTATCCCCAATTCTTAATGATATCATATGTTGGGACTTTCCTATTACAAACCCTCCATAGGAAGAATGAGATTTTATAGGGGAGTCCTTTCACCCAAAACATTTTAGCCCAGTCCACTGGTTCCCTCCTGTGTCTCAAAAGTTGGTAAGCTGTTTTAACTGTAAAAACTCCTGAGTGACAACCCAACCACCAAGCTTTGTCTATTGTGTTATTAATAAAAGGCTTGATGTCCCGAGCAATGTACTCTGCCACTTCTGATGAGATAACATCCTTTAGTAGATTGTCATCCCATGAACCATCCTTGATGAAACCTTTAATCTCAATATCTTCTTCCTTAGCTGTATCTCCTTCTAGGTAGTACAATGCTCCCAACTTTGTTCAATTATCATACCAGAAGCTAGAGTTGCCTACTTTGAGCTGCCACCATATAAAAGGTTCCACATCCTCTCCAACAATAGTCATATGTCTCCAAACCTGTGAGGCAACTTTAGAGATGACTAAGTTGGGATGTAGTTTCTTACAGTATATGTAAGTGCACCAAAAAGATATTGTTGATGTTTTGAACTTCCACCACAGTTTGGCTACCAAAGCCCTATTAATATCAAAGATGGATCTGAAGCCTAAACCTCCTTTTTCAATGGGATAACACATATCATCCCATCTTTCCCAATGTTTTCTCCTCTCTATTGTTATGTTCCCCCAAAAGAATTTAACAAATATCTGTTGTAAAGCTCTGATAACACCTCTGGGAGGACTCACAACAGATAATAGGTGAATTGGCATAGATTGCTGAACATGATTAATTAAAACATATCTACCCCTATAGGACATTTTGCTAGGCCAGTATTCTCCTTGAAACTTTTTTGCATATGTCTTCAAAATACCCATTTCTGGGTCTTCCATAATACATAGGGCAACTCAGGTAAGTGAAAGGGAATTCACCTTGCCTTATTCCAGTTAGTTTTCTCAAATTCACCTTGTCTTATTCAAGTTAGTTTTCTCATCCTGATTGTGAAAATCAATGGACTTTTTTCATGCAAGTAGAAAAAACTTTTTGATTTGTTTATCAGCTGGCCAGAAACTTCTTCATATTTTTACAGGATATTCATCATCTTAATGATAGATTTCTTATCTTTAGAACAAAAACGAATAAGGTCATCAACATATGCCAAGTGGTTTATCTATGGACTCCATTTTGGCATTCCATATTCTTTGAACTCCATGCCTCGATGCAAGCTGTTTAAACCTCTAGATAGTACTTCAACAACTATGATGAATAAAGTAGGGGGAGAAAGGATCTCCTTGTTTTAAGCCCCTAAAAGATTGAAATAGTCCATAGGACTGCCCATTAACTAAAACTGAGTACCAATTATTAGCCAATAGTCTCCACACCATGTCAATAATGATCTCAGAAAAGTCAAACTTCCTTAACACCTTTGTCAGATAGATCTAAGAGACCCTGTCATAGGACTTAGTCATGTCAAGTTTAACCACAACATTGGTGAGTTTGTTTATCTTATTGATATCTCTGATGATCTCCTGAGCCAGTAACACATTTTCAATGATGCTTCTATCTTTTACAAAACTAGATTGGTTTTGAGAAATGAATTTAGGTAGTACTCCAACCATTCTGTCATGAACTGCCCTGGATATGACTTTGTTGATGAAACAACTCAGGCTTATTCGCCTAAGATCTGAGAATGTTTTGGGAAACTCTTTCTTTGGTAACAGTACAAGGTTAGTGTGTGTAACATACCTTGATAATTCTTGACCACAGATGAAGGCCCTCACCACAATAGTAACATCCTGTTTGACAATGCTCCAATATTTTTGAAAAACAAAACAGCTTGAAAATCTATCAGGGCCAGGAGCACTAGAACCACTAAGTTAAAAAACTGCACTCTTCACCTCTTCTTCCTCTGGAAGCTTAGTCATATCCTTTTTTCCTCTTCTGTTATCATCTTAGGAATATGGTCTAACATTGAGAAATCTTGACACATATTATTTTCAGTAAATTGTGAACTGAAGAATTCAACAACTTTCCTTCCTATATCTACAGAGGAATTTATGCTTTCTCCCTATCTTTCTGCAAGCTCATTCAACTATAGCTTCTTCCTTATGCCTTGCACATAGGAGTGAAAAAATTACGTATTTCTATCACCCTGAACAAATTATTTCATCCCTGATTTTTGCCTCTAAAAGTCCTTGTCTAGCTTTAAATACCTTTTAAGCTCAACTTCTGCTTTACTTAACTCTGCTCTATTTTTCGGAGAAGGATCCACCTCTAATTGGGCCTCTTTGACCTGAATAAGGTCCTCCATGGTAGCCTTTTTGATAAAAATATTGCCAAACTCCTCTCTACTCCGACTAGACAAGGCAATTTTGATTTTCTTCAACTTTGTCTGCAGCGCCATAAAAGGACTTCCTGTAAAGTCAGCATGCCAGTTCTGTTCCACAACTTCATAAAACTTCTTATGATTACACCAAAAGTTGAGAAATTTGAATGGCCTAATGCTGTTACCACCATCAGATCTACATACAAAATGCAAAGGCGCATGATATGATCCCTGCCTGAAAAGATGCTGCACTTCACTGCTTGGGAAACTTGTGAGAAAGTATCATTGACTAGAACTCTATCCTGTCTCTTAAAAATGCAATCTTCATTGAATCACCCATTCCACCAAGTGTAATTGCTCCCTGAGAATCTAACTTCTGATAAAGCACAAGTTCTAATACACTGAGCAAAGTCAATTGCCTCAAGTTGAGTAAACTTTAGCCCTCTCAATTTCTCTTTCTCATTAAGTATGACATTGAAATTTCCACCAACAATCCATTAGTGATTTAGAGTATTCAGCCCCTCTAGATCCTCCCATAGTTCCAATCTTTCTAATGGGTCGCACCTAGCATACACAGAAGTAATGAAAAAACTCTTGTCACAATTGATGAATTTCATTGTGACATATTGAGGTGAATCAATGACCATACTTCCTATCCACTCATGCTTCCAAAAAATTCATATTTTTCTTGAGGAATTGACCATGTCATTGTCAAAACCTAGTCTCCTTTTGTAAGATCTAGCTCTGCTAGGCCTGAAATGGCTACATTAAAGCTATGAAGGAATAATGATATTTTCTATTGAGATCCATCAACCTTCTAAATGCATTTTGGGTGTTAACTGATCTAATATTCTAGAATAAGGCCTTATCAATCATTGATCACAACTCATGACCCTCCCCTTATTACTCCTTATTTTTACTTGTAAAGGTATGATTGATCTCCCTCGCTTGGCTTTAAGGCTATTTGTGTGTCTAGGAGAGAGATCCCCAGCCTTACTAACATGTGCAATATTATATTCTAACCCTTCACCATCATCAATGTCTGCAACATTCTAGAATATGTCTCCATATTCTTTCTCCCGTGTTGGGGTTTTGCTTGATGAGCCTGCCTCCCTAGTAATACTTGTATCCTCCTTATGACTGTGGGCAGTCGAATCAATTGCCTTCTGATCATTCACTTGTTCTACACTTTTTTCCTTCTCCTTAGTGGAAGTACTGTTGTATAGTACCACCTCTTTAGCCTTGCTGGGAGCCTTTTCACTATCATTATTCTTTTTCCCAGTTTCAGGTTGTTATTTCTCAACACTTTTATTCCCACTGGTGGATACCTCCAAGACTTCTGCTTTAGGTGTTTGAGTTAGTTCCTTGGCATTGTTTTCAATGTCCAAAGAGTCAAATTTATTTTTTATGCGCATCGCTTCCCACTTTGGTGATGGTTGTCCTTTCCGTCCACCTACTTTCTTCTTCTGTTCTTTGAAGTCCTCTTCATCTCGCTTCTCATGAGTTTGGTGTTGTTTGCCTTCCCTCTTCTCTACCTTGTCCTCTTCAATCTGTTGATTGGTGACTTTTGCTTTCTTCTCCTCGAATAGTTCAGGATTTTTCACATAGCTCTGCTCTTCGTCATGTCCTTGTATCATGCACATCGTACAGTATTTAGGAACGTAGTCATACTTGATCTGGATCCACTTCTCCATAATCTCCTCGCTTCCTTTCTTAACACAAATCTTGATGCGCTTTGGAAATTCCTAAAGTAGGTCAACCTCCACCTTGAACCCTTGTGCAACTGGGCCTTGTTTGGTTCTTTGTGGCCATATCTACCTGTAGTGGCCTTCCCACTGCTGCAGCAAAGGAGAATATTGTCTCTTCTCCAAAAAAATTTGGAGGAAGTGATGGGAATGAGATCCATGCTATAGCCGTAGTAGTTTCTTCATCGGGGTGAAACATGGGATCCTACTTCAGGGTTCTCATTGGGTATGATCTGCCCCGTTGAGTAATATAGAATGCAAGCTTCGATAATATATGTACATAATATTCTAGTAGCGTGGCCCTAATTAGAACATGCCTATTATTAAGCAAACCGATCTTACAATCTCCTTTCAACTCACATTGCTTAGGAATGAGTCTCCTCAATTCATTAATTTCAGGCCACCTATATGAAAATTTCCCAATCTCTGAGTAATGAAGATTTTCATTGAGAACCACTTGGTCGATCTCCAATTGCTCCCGTTGTATAATCAATTCTCCACAGGGACAGATCTACGTGGAGCGTGTCGAGTGCTAAAGCACCCATTGACCCCGAAAATATTTTTGTGTATTTATATAAATAATATGAAAGTATTTTATAAATATAAGGATAAGCACCCAATGAACAAGATGTTTTGTGGGTGCTTTGGTTCTGACTGTGTTTCTAAAGCCTGCGCGAGCTGCTATACTAGGGTTCGATCCCCACTGGTAGCACTATTTTTTTAAAACCTTAAAACTTAAAATTTACCTGCTAGATGCGGGATCGAATCCCACTGGCAGCATCAATTTTTTTCCGCTTAAAATACACGTTTTTACTTATTTTTTCACAAAATCTTTTTCCTTATTACCAAGTCCCAACTTACCTTTTCCTATTCCTAATAAAATATATTGATTTTAAAGATTTTTTTTCCTTTTGACTTTTCTTATGTCCTTCAACTTTTTTTAACAACTTTACTATTCCACTTCTAATAAGAACTTTTGTTCTCTTTTTTTAAACCCAAAAAATTACTATTTCATTTTGTCCTCTTTTTTAAATCCTGAACGACCTCTCTTCTTTTTCTTCAAAAAAAAATAATTAAAATCCTTCTTGTTTCAAAGAACGTGATCAAGATCAATCATCACGTTTATTCTTCACAAAATCAAAATACAAAAGTAAGGTAAGAAAATTTGGTGTTTTGATTAAAATTAGGTATTATGAAAAAAAAATAGAATTTTGAAAACTAAGGTCTAGAGTTATGATTTTCAACTCTTATTGTTCATATTCTAAAAAACACATTCAAGTTCTTTTTTTTTAATTCTTGATCAACATATTTATAAGTTATTACTAGTAGGTCATTGTGACTTGTGATTATAAGTTATTTTTTATTATGATGATATTATTCGTTGTTTTATCATTTTTTTAATTGATATGTTCAAGTTGCTATATATTTATATTGTGTGATTACAAGCAATTTTATATTAAAGAGAATGAACACCCACAATCTTTAAATTCTGGATCCGCCACTGGTTCTCCATGAAGATAAGATAAGTTGACCAGCTCCACCAGGGGGCCGACGTGGCCATGGCGTATCAATCAGAATTGGCGACAACAGTCGTAGGGTTTTTAGAGAGCATTTTGATTAATGGCTAATTTGAATTTTTTGGGTACATTCTCTTGATTATGATCTCATCCATTTTTGTATTCTACCATAAAAAAATTGCTTCTTGTGTGTATTGAAAAATAAACTGAAAGATATATTATAGGCTTTAAGTGAAGTAGCATGATTATTAGAATGGAATGCTAAATAAATATAAAAAGTAAAATGATTGGTAAACTAAAATGACAAACAAAAGAATGAAGTTGATTCCTACGTGTTGCTTCTTATTAAATTTTATATTACTCATAATTTATAATGTCATAACTAAATAATTTAAAAGGTTGTTAATTAGTAACATTAGAAATAATTAGCAAATTACTAAGGAAATTTATATAAATTAAATTGCAGTAAATGACTAAATGGAAGTTCAACCATTTGCCTTTCCATTAACATTGTGAGCCCACGTTTCTTTACCTTTTTTGTTTTCTTTTCAATTGTATTAAATTCTTTATTTGATTATTTAAATTCACTCTTTAATATTTAATTTATTATTTGTTTGTTCTATTGTAGGGATAAAATTGTAATCCAACTTTTGTCTAAACTTCTTCCTACTTATAGTTGCGTTGTTCTACTATGAAAATGGGGGGAAAATGCTTATTATATCTCATTAAATATAGGTCAATGAAACATTAATCAAGTCATTGCTAAAAACCATATGAATTTAAGTAAATAAAGACGCAGTTGTGATAATTTTTTTGTTAAAGTAGTTTGCTTCAATTTGACAAATGCATATTAAATACTCTTAAGATAATAACTTGAAAAATAGATGAGGAAACAACTTCAGGAACACTAAATTTGTCAAGAGTAAGCTTCACGTATCAATATTAAATTGAAAAAACTTGATAGCTAAATTGACATATAATGATATAGTAGCATGATAAAAAAAGTAAAAAACAAAAGTAACAAAATGATAGCAGTGACATACATAAAAATAAATCGCACATGTTTAGCAAGAAATGAATGTAGAGCATGACAACAAAAGAGAAAAAGGTTCATTCACTATTAGTAA
The DNA here is from genome assembly GCA_038996855.1 of Solanum aculeatissimum. NCBI lineage: Eukaryota > Viridiplantae > Streptophyta > Magnoliopsida > Solanales > Solanaceae > Solanum > Solanum aculeatissimum. The sequence continues at coordinate 14,079 of JBCEWC010010006.1, forward strand.
TGTGAAATTTTATACTTTCAGTGTGCTTTTTGTTAAATTGAATAATACAATAATACATATTGAAAAACTTATTCAATAAATTTCAATCTAGCGTAAGCAGTGTTAGAATTAATTCTAACATATATTGATATACACTACCAAATGGGGTTGTTCCCTAAGGTCTCAAGTTCGATTCCTGGGTTTGAAAAACCTTTGATAGAAACCTCTTTTCCCCAAAATAAGGACCTATGAGACACAAATGTTAAATTAGTTGGGCTTGAATGCAGATATCGGACACCAAATACTCTATATGTATTTTCATATCTTAAGATTAAGTGCATAACCTTCATTGTTGAAGCTTCTCTACACTACATATATATTTTCTAGATCAATTCTAGGACTCAAATACCTTGAAGTTGAAAGAGATATTGAAAACAATTTTAAAAATGGAGGAGAAGAATCTTGAACTGTTGTCAACTTTTTACTTCTTCAATTTATAGATTTTAAAATTTCATTTTGTATGACTTATCGTTACAATTATTAAACAGTTATATGTCCTTTCATGTTGCAAGAATGAATGTTTAGTCACATAATTCTACAATATTTCATTAAAATTTACTTGAGTGTTTGATGATTTTTTTAACGGATGCACTGATTATTTATTAGCATGATAACATCAGTCGCTATAATTCACTAACATGATAACTCAAAAGTAACAATTTTTTCATTATTATTATTGCTAATTTATTACATTTTGAAAGGTTACAATTTTGAATATAAAAGAAATAAATGTACAAATGGAACCATTACTATTTTATTTAGTAAATAGAGTGAATGAATAGAAAAAAGTAAAAAAATGATGAAAATATTATTATTTAGTTAATTAAAATAATTTATATATTTTAATTTAGTGTAGAGGCAAAATCGTAATCTAACTTTAGACTTAGAGTCTTCCCACTTTTAGTAATACTAGTTTTTTAACACCCACGTGTATCCCATGCTTTTTTTATATAGAATTTTTAGAATGATTAAAAGTCTATGAAAGCATGCACAAGTAATGAATAATAAAATACAACAATTACTAATTAATCCTTAAAACTTGACCCAAAAGAAAACAAATGAGAGACACATTTTAATGTTTTAAATTAATTCATTTTAACAACCAATTGTAAATTTGATACTTTGGTTGCCGAATAAAAATATAGACTTAGGACAATTAGAGTTTCATAGGAAATTAAATTAAAGATGTCTATTAGATAGAAAACACACTTCAAAAAAATAAACACAAAAGGGGGAAAAAAATACAAACATCCTTCTTAAGACTTTAATCATAACAATATAGATGGAAAAAGACATACAAAATTGATATAACATTTTCAGGTTCTTGTTGACGCCTTCTACCATAACCAATCAAAATGCAAGAGTTATCTTCACCAAGTGGAGCTAAAGCATGAATCAAATAATGTAATAATAATATAAGCTCTTCACTACTTTAACTATAGAATGAAAAAGATAACCTTGGGTAGGGCTTATGAAACAAAAAAGATGAATTTATGTAGATAAAAATTAAGAAATAGCAAGAGATACCTTAAAATTTTAAATTAAATATTTTGAAGTTATGGATATGAAAGGCATGAGAGTTATAAATATTAAGAATAACAATTGAATAAGTTATTAAATATGATGAGTTACAAAGATGAATATTCAAAATAAATAAAAGAATTTGTTTTTTCAATGCTTACTAATATGTTGATTTTTCATCAGTATCTAATTCAATAAAGGAGTAAAAAAGCCACCAAAATGACTGCTAACTTATTATGAGATGTTAGGAGTATTTGAAAAGACTCAATTTATTATGAAATGTTAGAAATATTTGAAAAGACTCAATTTATTATGAGATATTTTACAAAAATATTATAATTTTTTTTTTTACTATCAATTAGATAATTTTTATAAGATCATTTTGATTATGGTTGAAAATGAAGGGAAAATGATGCATTAATTGTAAACAGAGAAGTTCAAGTACTTGGCTTTCCATTTGGTATAGTGAATGACTCTGCAATTAAGTAGTCCACTAAAATCTTTCAATTGAAGTAACTAAGTAAAATAAAATATTATGAGTAGTTGAAAAGACTCAATTTATTATGAGATATTTTTTCTATGTTTTAATAAGAATATTATAAAATTTTTACTATTTTAATATTATTAGATGTTTGTTAATATTTAACTCAGTATAGTAAAATGGTTATTCAACTTTATATTATATATATACACACACTTGAGCTTGATGGAAAAATACAAACAATTAAGAGAGACCATATCATGAGGAAAAGGCATAAAGAAATAATTCATATCAAAAGAGTAACACTTCATTTTTCACATAAAAGAAACAATGTATGACTTTGTGTAACTGCCACTCCTTCAAAAACATGATTAGTTTGTAACATCAGTCTTTTCATTTGCTTCAACTAGCATAACTTATTGAATGCCATAACCGAAAAAATTAAGTACATTTATTACTTCAAACTTTATAATTATGTAATTAAAATATTAATATTTAATTAGATTTTGATGTATTGGAGGGCAAAATGGTAATCCAACTTTGAAAATAGGAGGTTCCGATTTTTAATAATATATGATATGATATGATATGATGATGATGATGTGTTTCAGGAAAGAATTTAATCCGGAGCTAGAGCTATTTTATCAATTAGCAGAAGTGGAGAAGCTCTTTTCACACTCTCTTTAACCTGGTTGGCACAAAAGGAGAATATGGTGGTCATGGCCAAATGTATCCAAAGGATGGATTGATTTGTTTATCGACTGACGAGGTAAAAGAGGAGACGTGGAGAACTACTTGTATATATGATGTCATCTAGTTATTTAAAATTGACATACACCTCGACAACGATCTTTTATGTGTTGTTTTGTGCTTTTGGTCAATCCCAGGTAACTTTTTTAATTTTGACTTTGACATGATGGGTCCAACTATATTGGACATTCTTGCTTTAATAGGGCTTAGACATCATGGTGAGGAGATTAATGTCATTCTAGACATCCAAAATTTAACCTTTACTTTGTCAAAGAGAGAGAAAAGTAAAAAAAAATATCTTATGAGGAGTTTATCAAGGTCAATGTAGAAAGAGAGGGTGTAATGGAGGATGAACATATAATTTTCCTAACAATGTGGCTTTGCAAGTATGTCTTTTGCAATGGCTCATTAAGGATAATAATGGAATATTGTCAATTAACCATTTCTCTTGGTTCGGGCAGGAAGATTGCTTTGGTGCCTTTCGTATTATCGCATCCGTCCGAGGCTATAGAAATTTAGTCAATAGAGTTTAGTCCTGCAAGGGGTCCCTTTTGGATCCTACAACTTTGGTTGCATTCTTATTTTCCTAATATAAACCTTTTCCTTATGATTCAAATTTTTTTCCAAATTTTGGGCTTTCCCTGGCTCAAAGAAAATTATCATAAATAGCTTTCGAGAATGCTTTAAATTCGTTTATTCATGTTCCTCCAGAACTCCTATCCTGTTCACTCCATTTTCTCGTAAATGGTTGAGATTGTCGATGCATCATATATCTCTTAAGCAAGAGCTAAATAATATCAGGTCTAGTTTACTTATTGCTAGAAACCTCCAATATGGCCTTGCATTGGGCAATTCAAGTATTGGCAAATTTGGAGAAACTTCCAGTGTCATGCCAAATTGTCGCACAAATTGATTTGGAAAATGCTCAGTTGATAAAGCGATACTTTGTACTCGATCACTTACCACCACTATGGAGCAAAAAATAAAGGAACTAGATAGTGACATTATTGTTTCTAAGGTATTTGTTCCTACTTCTACAAGTTCTTTGAAATTTATGTTAGGCCCATGCTTCAGGGATGGATTTCCTTCGGAGTTTGTTCCATTTTATCCACTGGCAGAAGGGAAGAAGCTCCTTTTTCACACACTGCAGTCTGGTTGACACGAAAGCAACAAACGGAGGTCATGGCCGACTGTTACTGAAGGGTGGATCGATTGGGTTGATCGACTGGAGAAGGTGAAAGGGGAGACATGG
>JBCEWC010010007.1:0-18120 GCA_038996855.1 Solanum aculeatissimum
GTTTGGTTCGTCCAGCTAATAGAGATTCGACCGTCTCGGAATTGAGTCGGCCCATTAATAGGGTTAAGACCGGTTCGGAATCGGATAAATACACGCATAAGGTTTTCAAGCCGTCTGGAACGCGGCCCGACAAATTAATCGGATTTTTAGGTGATCGTGTTCGGTTCGGCCTGCGAATAGAGATTAGACGGTCTCGGGCTCGGGCCTGCCCATTAATAGGGTTTCCAAATGATCGTGTTTGGTTCGGCCTGCAAATCGAGATTCAACCATCTCTGGCTCGGGCTGGCCCATTAATAGGGTTAAGACCGGTTCGGACTCAGGTAGGCTCGCGCATCGGGTTTCGAACCATCCGAACTCGGCCCGACCCATTAATCGGCTTTCCTGCTGATTGTGTTCAGTTTGGCCCATTAATACGGTTAAGACCGATTCGGACTCGGGTAGGCTCGTACATCGAGTTTCGAGCCGTCCGGACTCGGGCCATCCCATTAATCGGGTTTCCAGGTGATCATATTTCGTTTGGCCCGCGAATCGAGATTTGACAATTTTGGGCTCGGGTCGGCCCATTAATAGGGTTAAGATCGGTTCGGACTCGGGTAAGCCCGCGCATCGGGTTTCGAGCCGTCCAGACTCGTCCCGTCCCATTAATTGGGTTTCCAGGTGATCGTGTTTGGTTCGTCCCGTGAATCGAGATTCAACCGGCTCAGGCCGGCTCATCGATAGGGTTAAGAACGGTTCGTACTCGGGAAGGAACGCGTATGGGCTTTCGAGCCGTTCGGACTCGGCCCGTCCCATTAATCGGGTTTCTAGGTGATCATGTTTGGTTCAGCCCGCGAATCGAGATTCAACCTTCTCGAGCTTGGGCGACCCATTAATAGGGTTAAGACCAGTTCAGAAACGGGTAGGCGCGCGCATCAGGTTTCATGCTGTTCGGACTCGGCCCGACCCATTAATCTTGTTTCCAGGTGATCATATTCGGTTTGGCCCGCAAATCGAGATTTGACCATCTCGGGCTCGGGCCGGCCAATTAATAGGGTTAAGATCGGTTCAAAATTGGGTAGGCCCAGGCATCAAGTTTCGACTCATCCGGAATCGACTCGACCTATTAATCGGGTTTTCAAATGATAGTGTTCGGTTTGGCCCGCAAATCGATATTCGATCGTCTCGGCCTCGAGTCCCCCCATTAATAGGGTTAAGACTGGTTCGGACTTGGGTAAGCCCGCGAATCGGGTTTCGAGCCGTCTGGACTCGAATCGGCCCATTAATCGGGTTTCCAGGAGATAGTGTTGGGTTTGTCCCGCGAATTGAGATCTGACCGTCTCGAACTAGGGCCGGCCTATTAATAGAGTTAAGACCGGTTCGGACTCGGGTAGGCCCGCTCAACGAGTTTCAAGCCGTCCGAACTCAGCTCGACCCATTAATTAGGTTTCCAGGTAATCATGTTTGGTTTGGCCCGCGAATCGAGATTCGACCATCTCAGGCTCGGGTCAGCCCATTAATAGGGTTAAGATCGGTTCAGACTCGGGTAGGCCCGCTCATCGAGTTTCGAGCTGTCCGGACTCAGCCCAACCCATTAATTTGTTTTCCAGGTGATCATGTTCGATTCGGCATGCGAATCCAGATTCGACCGGCTCGGACTCGGGCCGGCCCATTAATAGGGTTAAGATCGGTTCAGACTCGAGTAGGCCCGCACATCTTGTTTCGATCCGTCCGGACTCGGCTCTGCCCATTAATCAGGTTTTCAAGTGATCGTGTTTCGTTTGGCACGCGAATTGAGATTCAACTTTCTCGGGTTTGGGCCGACCTATTAATAGGGTTAAGACTGGTTCGAACTCGGGTAGGCCTGCGTATCGGGTTTCGAGCTGTCCGGACTCGACCCGGCGCATTAATCGTGTTTCCAGGTGATTGTGTTTGGTTCAGCCCACGAATCGAGATTCGACTGTCTCGGGCTGGGACTGCCCCATTAATAAGTTTAAGATCAGTTCGGACTCGGGTAGACCCGCGAATCGAGATTCGATCGTCTCGGGCTGACCCAGTTAATAGGGTTAAGACCGGTTCGGTCTCAGATAGGCCCGCCCATCGGGTTTTGAACCATCCGGACTCGGCCCGACCCATTAATCGGTGTTCCAGGAGATCCTGTTTGATTCGGCTCGCGAATGGAGATTTGACCGGCTCGAACTCGGGCCGACCTATTAATAAGGTTAAGACTGGTTCGGACACGGGTAGCCCCGCGCATCTGGTTTTGAGCCGTCCGGACTCGGCCTGACCCATTAATCAGGTTTCTAGGTGATCGTGTTCGGTTCAGCCCGTGAATCAAGAATCGATCGTCTCCGGCTCGGACCGACCCATTAATAGGGTTAAGACCGATTCAGACTCGAGTAGGCCCGCACATCGTGTTTCGAGCAGTCTGGACTCGGCCGGACCCATTAATCGGGTTTCAAGGTGATCGCGTTCGATTCGGCCCGCGAATTGAGATTCGATCGGCTCGGACACGGGTCGGCCTATTAATATGGTTAAGACCGGTTCGGACTCGGGTAGGCCTGCGCATCGGGTTTCGAGCCATCCGGACTCGGCCTGACCCATTAATCGGGTTTATAGGTGATTGTGTTTGATTAGACAGCGAATTGAGATTCGATCAGCTCGGACTTGGGACGGCCTTTTATTAGGGTTAAGACTGGTTCCGACTCGGGAAGGACCGCGCAACGGGTTTCAAGCCGTGCGGACTCAGTCCGGCCCATTAATTTGGTTTCCACGTGATCGAGTTCGGTTCGGCCCGCGAATCAAGATTCAACCATCTCGGGCTCGGCCTGGCCCATTATAGGGTTAAGACCGATTCAAACTCGGATAGTCTCGCACATCGGATTGCGAGCCGTCCGTACTCAGTCCAGCCCATTAATCGGGTTTTCCAGGTGATCGTTTTTGGTTCAGCCTGTAAATTGAGATTCGACCGTCTCGGGCTCGGGCCAACCCATTAATAGGGTTAAGATCGGTTCAGACTCGGGTAGGACCGCGCATCGGCTTTCTAGCCGTCTGAACTCGATCCATCCCATTAATCGGTTTTCCAGGTGATCGTGTTCGGTTCTGCCCGCGAATCGAGATTCGACCGTCTCAGGTCGGCCCATTAATAGGGTTAAGACCGGTTCGGATTCGAGTAAGCCCGCGCATCGGGTTTTGAGCTGTCTGAACTCAGCCGGTCCCATTATTTGGGTTTCCAAGTGATTGTGTTCGGTTCGGCCTGCGAATCGAGATTCGACCGTATCGGGTTCGGCCCGACCCATTAATAGGGTTATGACCGGTTCGGACTCCGTCCGACCCATCATTCGAGTTTTCCAGGTGATCGTGTTTGGTTTGTCCCGCGAATTGAGATTTGATCGTCTCGGGCTCGGGCCGGCCTATTAATAGGGTTAAGATCGGTTAAGACTCGGATAGGCTCGGGCATCGGTTTTGAGCCGTTCGGACTCAGCCCGGCCCATTATTCGTGTTTCCAGATGATCGTGTTCGATTCATCCCGCAAATTGAGATTCGACCGTCTCGGGCTCGAGCCGACCCATTAATAGGGTTAAGACCGGTTCAGACTCAGGTAGGCCCGCGCATCGAGTTTTGAGCCGTCCAAACTCAGCCCGACCTGTTAATCAGGTTTTCAGGTGATCGTGTTTGGTTCAGCTCGTGAATCAAGATTTGATCGTCTCGCGCTCGAGCCGCACCATAAATAGGGTTAAGATCGATTCGGACTCGGGTAGGCCAGCACATCGGGTTTTAAGCCATCTGGACTCGGCCTGGCCCATTAATCGAGTTTCCAGGTGATAGTGTTCAGTTTGGCTTGCAAATCGATATTCGACCGTCTCAAACTCGGGCCGACCCATTAATAGGGTTAAGACTGGTTCGGATTCAGGTAGGCCTGCGTACTGAGTTTCAAGCCGTCCGTACTCTTCCTGGCCTATTAATCAGGTTTCCATGTAATCAAGTTCGGTTCAGCCCGCGAATCGAGATTCAATCGTCTCGGGTTCGGGCCGCCACATTAACAAGGTTAAAACCGGTTCGGACTTGGATAGGCCCGCGCATCAGGTTTCGAGCCGTCCGGACTCGGCCCGACCCATTAATCTATTTTCCAGGTGATCATGTTCGACTCGGCCTACGAATCAAGATTCGACCAGCTCGAACTCGGGCCGACCCATTAATAGGGTTTAGACCGGTTTGGAATCGGGTAGGCCCGCGTATCTTGTTTCGAGCCGTCCAAACTCGGCCTGACCCATTAATTAGGTTTTCCGGTGATCGTGTTTGGTTTGGCACGCGAATCGAGATTCGACCATCTCAGGCTCGGGCCGGCCCATTAATAGGGTTAAGACTGGTTCGGACTCGGGTAGGCCTGCGTATCAAGTTTCGAGCCATCCAGACTCGGCCCGACACATTAATCGAGTTTCCAGGTGATCATTTTTTGTTTTGCCCGTGAATTGTGATTTGACCATCTCGGGCTCGGGACGGCCCATTAATAGGGTTATGATCGGTTTGGACTCAGGTAGGCCCGCGCATCGAGTTTCGGGCCATCCAGACTCAGCCCGGCCTATTAATCAGATTTCCAGGTGATCGTTTTCTGTTTGGCCCGCGAATTGAGATTCGACCGTCTCGGGCTCGGGTTCGTGCCGACCCATTAATAGGGTTAAGATCGGTTCGAACTCGGGTAGGGCCGTGAATCGAGTTTCGAGGTAACCAGACTGGCCCTGACCCATTAATAGGAATTCCAGGTGATCATTTTCGGTTCGGCTAGCGAATCGAGATTCGACCGTCTCGGGCTCGGGCCAGCCCATTAATAGGGTTATGACCGATTCAGACTCGGGTAGGCCTGAGTATCGGGTTTATAGCCATCCGGACTCGGTCCAGCTCACAAATCAGGTTTCTAGCTGATCGTGTTTTGTTTATCCCGCGATTCGAGATTCGACCGTCTCAGACACGGGCCGACCCATTAATAGTCTTAAGACCGATTAGGACTCGGGTAGGCCCGCGCATCAGGGTTTCGAGCTATCTGGACTTGGCCCGACCCATTAATCAGGTTTCCATGTGATCGTGTTTGGTTCGTCCTGTGAATCGAGATTCGATCATCTCGGGCTCGGGCCGTCGCATTAATATGGTTAAGACCGGTTCAGACTCGAGTAGGCCCGCGCATCGGGTTTTGAGCCATCCGGACTCGGCCCGGCTCATTAATCTATTTTCTCGGTGATCATGTTCGATTTGACATGCGAATCAAGATTTGACCTGCTCGGACTAGGGCCGACCCATTAACAGGGTTAAGACCGGTTCGGACTCAGGTAGGCCCGCACATCTTGTTTCGAGCCGTTCGGACTCGGCGTGACCCATTAATCAGGTTTTCAGGTGATCATTTTTTATTTGGCACGCGAATCGAGATTCAACCATCTAGGGCTCAGGCCGGCCCATTAATAGGGTTAAGACCGGTTCAGACTTGGGTAGGCCCGCGCATCGGGTTTTAAGCCGTCCGGACTCTGCCCGGCCCAATAATTGAGTTTCCAGGTGATCATGTTCTGTTCGACCCGCAAATCGAGATTTGACTAGCTCGAGCTTGGGTCGGCCCATTAATAGGTTTAAGACCGGGTCAGACTCGGCTACGCCCAGACTTTGGGTTTCGAGCCGTCCGTACGAGGGCCGACCCATTAATCGGGTTTCTAGGTGATCGTGTTCGGTTCGGCCTGTGAATCGAGATATGACTATCTCGGGCTCGGGGTGACCCATTAATAGGGTTAAGACCGGTTCGGAATCAGGTAGGCCTGCGCATCGGGTTTTGAGCCATCCGGACTCGGCCCATCTCGTTAATCGAGTTTCCAGGTGATCACGTTCATTTTGGTCTGCGAATCGAGATTCGATCGTCTCGGGCCGGCCCACTAATAGGGTTAAGATCGGTTCGAACTCGAGTAGGCCCACACATCGGGTTTCGAGCCGTCCGTACTAAGCTTATCCCATTAATCGGGTTTTCAAGTGATCATGTTCAGTTTGGCCAGCGTATCGAGATTCCACCATCTCGGGCTCAGGCCGGCCAACTAATAGGGTTAAGAACGGTTCGAAATCGGGTAGGCCCGCGCATTGGGTTTTGAGCCATCCGGACTTGGCCAGACCCATTAATCGGGTTTCTAGGTGATCGTGTTCGGTTTGGCCCACGAATCAAGATTCGATCGTCTCGAGCTCAGGCCAGCCCATTAATACGGTTAAGACCGGTTTGGACTCGGGTAGGCCCGCGCATCGGGTTCCAAGCCATCCAGACTCAGCCCGACCCATTAATCGAGTTTCTCGGTGATCGTGTTCGATTCTGCACGCGAATTGATATTTGATCGACTCGGGCTCGGGCCGGCCCATTAATAGGGTTAAGACCAGTTCACACTCGGGTAGGCCCGCGCATCGGGTTTCGAGCCATACGGACTTGGCTCGACCCATTAATTGGGTTTCCAGTTGATCATGTTCGCTTCAGCCCGCGAATCGAGATTCGATCGTCACGGGCCGGCTTATTAATAGTGTTAAGACCTGTTCGGACTCAGGTAGGCCCGCACATCGGGTTTCTAGTTGATCGTGTTCGGTTCAGCCCGCGATTCGAGATTCGACCATTTTGGGCTCGGGCTGGCCCCTTAATAGGGTTAAGACCGATTCAGTCTCAGGTAGGCCCGCGCATCGAGTTTCAAGCCATCCGGACTTGACCCGACCCATTAATCGGGTTTCCAGGTGATTGTTTTTGGTTCAGCCCGCGAATCGAGATTCGACCGTCTCGTGCTCGGGCCAACCCATTAATAGGGTTTAGATCGGTTTGGACTCGGGTAGGTCCGCGCATCGGGTTTTGAGCCATCCAGACTGGGCTGGACCCATTAATCAGGTTTCCAGGTGATTATTTTCGGTTCGGCCTGCGAATCGAGATTCGATCGTCTCGGGCTCGGGCCGGCGCATTAATAGGGTTAAGACCAATTCAGACTCGGGTAGGGCCGCGCATCGAGTTTATAGTCGTCCGGGCTCGGCCAGACCCATAAATTGGGTTTCCAGATGATCATGTTTGGTTCGTCCCGCGAATCGAGATTTGACCGTCTCAGACTTGGGCCGGCCCATTAATAGGGTTAAGACCGGTTCGAACTCGAATAGGCTCGCGCATCGGGTTTTGAGCCATCCTGACTTCGCCCGACCTATTAATCGAGTTCTAGGTGATCATGTTCAGTTCGGCCCACGAATCGTGATTCGACCGTCTCGGGCTCGGACTCGGGCTGACCCATTAATAGGGATAAGACCAGTTTAGACTCGGGTAGGGCCGCGCATCGGGATTTGAGCCATCCAGACTCAGCCTTACCCATTAAACGGGTTTCCCTGTAATCGCATTTAGTTCGGCCCACGAATTGATATTCGACCATCTGGGGATCGGGCTGGCCCATTAATAGGGTTATGACCGGATCAGACTCTGGTAGGCCTGCGCATTGGGTTTTGAGCCATCCGGACTTGGCCCGACCCATTAATTGGGTTTCCAGGTGATCGTGTTCGGTTCAGCCTGTGAATCGAGATTCATCCGTCTCGGGCTCGGGCCGACCCATTAATAGGGTTAATACCGGTTCTTACTCGGGTAGGCCCGCGCATCGGGTTTTTAGCCATTCGGACTCGGCTTAGCCCATTAATCGAGTTTCCAGTTGATCGTGTTTGGTTCAGCCCTCAAATCGAGATTCGACTATTTTGGGCTCAGGCCGGCCCATTAATAGGGTTAAGACCGGTTCGAACTCGGGTAGGCCTGCGCATCGAGTTTATAGCCGTCCGGACTGGGCTTGACCCATAAATCGGGTTTCCAGATGATCGTGTTTGGTTCGTTCAGCGAATTGAGATTCGACCGTCTCGGACTCGAGTCGGCCCATTAATAGGGTTAAGACCGGTTCAGACTCGGATAGATACACGCATAAGGTTTTCAAGCCGTTCAGAACGCGGCCCGGCCCATTAATCAGATTTCCAGGTGATCGTGTTCGGTTCGGTCTGCGAATCGAGATTCGACGGTCTCGGGCTCGAGCCGACCCATTAATAAGGTTAAGACCGGTTCAAACTCGAGTAGGCTCGCGAATCGAGATTCGACCATCTCGGGCTTGGGCTAGCCCAATTAATCGAGTTTCAAGGTGATCGTGTTCGGTTCGGCCTGCGAATTGAGATTCAACCATCTCGGGCTCGAGCCGGCCCATTAATCGGGTTTCCAAGTGATCGTGTTTGTTTCGGCCTGCAAATTGAGATTCAACCATTTCGGGCTCGGGCCGGCCCATTAATAGGGTTAAGAATGGTTCGGCCAGCGAATCGAGATTCGATCGTTTCGGGCTCGGGCCGGCGCATTAATAGGGTTAAGACCAATTCAGACTCGGTTAGGCCCGCGCATCGAGTTTGTAGTCGTCCGGGCTCGGCCAGACCCATAAATTGGGTTTCCAGATGATCATGTTTGGTTCGTCCCGCTAATCGAGATTTGACCGTTTCAGACTTGGGCCGGCCCATTAATAGGGTTAAGCCGGTTCAAACTCAAATAGGCTCGCGCATCGGGCTTTGAGCCATCCGGACTTCGCTCGACCCATTAATCGAGTTCTAGGTGATCATGTTCAGTTCGGCCCACGAATCGTGATTCGACCGTCTCGGGCTTGGGCTGACCCATTAATAGGGATAAGACCAGTTTAGACTCGGGTAGGCCCGCGCATCGGGATTTGAGCCATCCAGACTCAGCCTTACCCATTAAACAGGTTTCCCTGTGATCGCATTAAGTTCGGCCCACGAATTGATATTCAACCGTCTCGGAATCGGGCTGGCCCATTAATAGGGTTATGACCGGATCGGACTCTCGTAGGCCTGCGCATCGGGTTTTGAGCCATACAGACTTGGCCCTACCCATTAATTGGGTTTCCAGGTGATCGTGTTCGGTTCAGCCCGTGAATCGAGATTCGACCGTCTCGGGCTCGGGCCGGCCCATTAATAGGGTTAATACTGGTTCTCTCTCGGGTAGACCCGCGCATCGGGTTTTTAGCCGTTCAGACTCGGCTCGGCCCATTAATCGAGTTTCCAGTTGATCGTGTTCGGTTCAGCCCTCAAATTGAGATTCGACCATTTCGGGCTCAGGCCGGCCCATTAATAGGGTTAAGACCGGTTCAAACTCGGGTAGGCCTACGCATCAAGTTTATAGCCGTCCGGACTGGGCCTGACCCATAAATTGGGTTTCCAGATGATCGTGTTTGGTTCGTTTAGCGAATTGAGATTCGACCGTCTCAGACTCGAGTCGGCCCATTAATAGGGTTAAGACCGGTTCAGACTCAGATAGATACACGCATAAGGTTTTCAAGCCGTCCAGAACGCGGCCCGGCCCATTAATCGGATTTCCAGGTGATCGTTTTCGGTTCGGTCTGCGAATCGAGATTCGACAGTCTCGGGCTCGAGCCGGCCCATTAATAGGGTTAAGACCGGTTCAAACTCGAGTAGGCCCGCGAATCAAGATTCGACCATCTCGGGCTTGGGCTGGCCCAATTAATCGGGTTTCAAGATGATCGTGTTCGGTTCGGCCTGCGAATTGAGATTCAACCATCTCGGGCTCGAGCCGGCCCATTAATCGGGTTTCCAAGTGATCGTGTTTGTTTCGGCCTGCAAATTGAGATTCAACCATTTCGGGCTCGGGCCGGCCCATTAATAGGGTTAAGAATGGTTCGGCCAGCGAATCGAGATTCGATCGTTTCGGGCTCGGGCCGGCGCATTAATAGGGTTAAGACCAATTCAGACTCGGTTAGGCCCGCGCATCGAGTTTGTAGTCGTCCGGGCTCGGCCAGACCCATAAATTGGGTTTCCAGATGATCATGTTTGGTTCGTCCCGCTAATCGAGATTTGACCGTTTCAGACTTGGGCCGGCCCATTAATAGGGTTAAGCCGGTTCAAACTCAAATAGGCTCGCGCATCGGGCTTTGAGCCATCCGGACTTCGCTCGACCCATTAATCGAGTTCTAGGTGATCATGTTCAGTTCGGCCCACGAATCGTGATTCGACCGTCTCGGGCTTGGGCTGACCCATTAATAGGGATAAGACCAGTTTAGACTCGGGTAGGCCCGCGCATCGGGATTTGAGCCATCCAGACTCAGCCTTACCCATTAAACAGGTTTCCCTGTGATCGCATTAAGTTCGGCCCACGAATTGATATTCAACCGTCTCGGAATCGGGCTGGCCCATTAATAGGGTTATGACCGGATCGGACTCTCGTAGGCCTGCGCATCGGGTTTTGAGCCATACAGACTTGGCCCTACCCATTAATTGGGTTTCCAGGTGATCGTGTTCGGTTCAGCCCGTGAATCGAGATTCGACCGTCTCGGGCTCGGGCCGGCCCATTAATAGGGTTAAGATCGATTCGAACTCGGGTAGTCTTGCGCATCGAGTTTCGAGCCGTTCGGACTCGACCCAACCCATTAATCGAATTTCCAACTGATTGTGTTCGGTTCGACCCGAGAATTGAGATTCGACCGTCTCAGGCTCGGACCGACCCATTAATAAGGTTAAGACCGGTTCGTACTCGGGTAGGCCCGCTTATTGGGTTTCGAGCCGTCCGGACTAGGCCTGACCCATTAATCGGGTTTTCAGGTGATCGTGTTCGGTTCAGCCCGCGAATCGAGATTCGACCGTCTCAGGTTCGGGCCGGCGCATTAATTGTGTTAAGACCGATTCAAACTCGGGTAGGCCTGCGCAACGGGTTTCGAGCCGTTCGGACTCGGCCCGGCCCATTAATCGAGTTTCTAGGTGATCGTGTTTGGTTCGGCCAATGAATCGAGATTCGATCGTTTAGGACTCGGGCTGGCCCATTAATAGGGTTAAGATTGGTTCAGACTCGGGTAGGCTGACGCATCGGGTTTTGAGCCATCCGGACTCAACCCGGCCCATTAATTGAGTTTCCAGGTGATCGTGTTCGATTCGGCCTGTGAATCGAGATTCGACCATCTCGGGCTCGAGGCGGCCCATTAATACGGTTAAGATCGGTTCGGCATCGGGTAGGCTCGCGCATCGAGTTTCGAGCCATCCAGACTTGGCCTGGCCCATTAATCGTGTTTCTAGTTGATCGTGTTCGGTTCAGCTCGCGAATCGAGATTTGACCAGCTTGGACTTGGGCTGACCTATTAATAGGGTTAAGACCGGTTCGGACTTAGGTAGGCCCGCGCATCAGGTTTCGAGCCGTCCGGTCTTGGACGGGCCCATTAATCGAGTTTCTAGGTGATCGTGTTCGGTTCGGCCTGTGAATCGAGATTCGACCATCTCGGGCTCGGGCCGGCACATTAATACGGTTATGACCGATTCTAACTCGGGTAGGCCCACGCGTTGGGTTTCGAGCCGTTCGGACTCGACCTGACCTATTAATCAGTTTTTCAGGTGATCGTGTTCCATTCCGTTCGGCCCGCGAATCGACATTCAACCATCCCGGGCTCGGGTCGGCCCATTAATAGGGTTAAGATAAGTTCGGACACAGGTAGGCCCGCACATCGAGTTTTGAGCCGTCTAGACTCGGCTCGATCCATTAATCGAGTAACCAAGTGATCGTATTTGGATTGGACCGCAAATTGAGATTCGACCGTCTAGGGCTCGGGCTGGCCCATTAATAGTGTTAAGACAGGTTTTGACTCGGGTAGGCCCGCGCATCGAGTTTCGAGCCATCCAGACTCGGCCCGGCCCATTAATCAGGATTCCAAGTGATCATTTTCGGTTCAGCCCGCAAATCAAGATTCGACCATCTCAGGCTCGGGCTGGCCCATTAATAGGGTTAAGACTGGTTCGGACGCAGGTATGCCCGCGCATAGGGTTTTGAGCCGTCCGGACTCGGCTCGACCTATTAATCAGGTTTCCAGGTGATCGTGTTCAATTCGGACCGAGAATTTAGATTCCACCGTCTCGGCTTGGTACGGCCCGTTAATAGGGTTAAGACCAGTTCGGTTTTGGGTAGGCCCGCGCATCGGGTTTCGATCCGTACGGACTCGGCCCGGCCCATTAATCGAGTTTCCAAGTGATTGTGTTCGATTCGGCCTGCGAATCGAGATTAGACCGTCTCGGGCTCTAGCCGGCCCATTAATAGAGTTACGCCAGATACGGACTCGGGTAGGCCCGCGCATCGGGTTTCGAGCTGTCTGGACTCAGCCCAGCCCATTAATCGAGTTTCCAGGTGATCGTGTTCGGTTCAGCCCACGAATCGAGATTCGATCGTCTCGGGCACGGGCCGGCTAATTAATACCGTTAGGACCGGTTCTGACTCAGGTAGGCCCGCGTATTGGGTTTTGAACCGTTCGGACTTGGCCTGACCCATTAATCGAGTTTCCAGGTGATTGTGTTCCATTCGGCCCGCGAATCGAGATTCAATCGTCTCGGGCTTGGGCGGGCCCATTAATATGGTTAAGACCGGTTCTGACTCGGGTAGGCCCGTGCATTGGGTTTCAAGCTGTCTGGACTCGGCCCGACCTATTAATCGGATTTCCAGGTGATCGTGTTCCGTTCGGCCCGTGAATCAAGATTCGACTGTCTCGGGCTCCGGTCGGCCCATTAATAGGGTTAACACCGATTAAGACACTGGTAGGCCCACGCATCGAGTTTTGATCCATACAGACTCAGCCCCGCCCATTAATCGAGTTTCCAGGTGATCGTGTTTGGTTTGGCCTGCGAATCGAGATTCGACCGTCTCAGGCTCGGGCCGACTTATTAATAGGGTTAAGATCGATTCGGACTCGGGTAGTTGCGCGCATCGAGTTTCGAGCCATCCGGACTCGGATCGACCCATTAATCGGGTTTCCAAGTGATAGTGTTTAATTTGGCCCGCGAATCGAGATTCGACCGTCTCGGGCTCGGGCCGGCCCATTAATATGGTTAAGAACGGTTCGGACTCGGGTAGGCCCGCGCATCGAGTTTCGAGCCGTCCGAACTCGGCCCGACCCATTAATCCTATTTCCAAGTGATCGTGTTAGGTTCGGCTTGAAAATTGAGATTCGACCGTCTCAGGTCGGGCCGACCCATTAATAGGGTTAAGATCGGTTCGGACTCAGGTAGGCCTGCGTATCGGGTTTCGAGCCATCCGGACTCTGCCCAACCCATTAATCGGGTTTCCAGGTGATCGTGTTCTGTTCAGCCTATGAATCAAGATTCGACCGTCTCGGGCTCAGGCCGGCCCATTAATTGGGTTAAGACCGATTCAAACTTGTGTAGGACTGCGCATCAGGTTTCAAACCGTCCGGACTCGTCCCGGCCTATTAATCGAGTTTCCAGGTGATCGTGTTCGTTTCTGCCTACGAATCGAGATTCGATCGTCTCGGACTCGGGCCAGCCCATTAATAGGGTTAAGACTGGTACAGACTTGGGTAGGCCCGCGCATCGGGTTTCGAGCCATCAGGACTCAACTCGATCCATTAATTGGGTTTCCAGGTGATCGTGTTTGGTTCAGCCCGCGAATCGAGATTCGACTGTCTCGGGCTCGGGCCAGCCCATTAATAGGGTTAAGACTGGTTCGGACTTGAGTAGGTCCGCGTATCGGATTTCGAGCCGTCCGGACTCGTCCCGGCCCATTAATCGGGTTTCCAGGTGATCGCGTTCGGTTCGGTCCGCGAATCAAGATTCGACCGTCTCGGGCTTGGGCCAACCCATTAATAGGGTTAAAACCGGTTTGGACTTGCGTAGGCCCGCGCATCGGGTTTCGAGCCATCCGGACTCTGCCCGGCCCATTAATCGGGTTTGTAGGTGATCGTGCTCGGTTTGGTCTGCGAATCGAGATTCGACCGCCTCGGGCTCGGGCTGACCTTTTAGTAGGGTTAAGACCGCTTCAAACCGGGGTAGGCCCGCGCATCGGGTTTCAAGCCATCTAGACTCGGCCCATTAATCGAGTTTCCAGGTGATCGTGTTCTGTTCAGCCCGCGAATCGAGATTTGACCGTCTCGGGCGGTCCATTAATAGGGTTAAGACCGGTTCGGACTAGGGTAGGCCCGCGCATCAGGTTTTGAACCATCCAAAATCGACCCGGCCCATTAATCGAGTTTCCAGGTTATCATGTTTGGTTCGGTCTGCGAATCGAGATTCGACCATCTCCGGCTCAGGCCTGGAATTGGCCCGGCCAATTAATCAAATTTCCAGGTGATCATGTTTCGTTCAACCTGGGAATCGAGATTAGACCGTCTCGGGCTCGAGCCAACCCATTAATAGGGTTAAGACCGGTTCGGACTCGGGTTGGCCTGCACATCAAGTTTCGAGCCATCCGGACTCGGCTCGACCCATTAATGGGGTATCCTGGTGATAGTGTTCCGTTCGGCCCGCGAATCGGGTTTCGAGCATATCAGGCTCAGGCCGGCCCATTAATAGTGTTAAGACCGATTCAGACTCGGGTAGGATCGCGAATCGGGTTTCGAACTGTCCAGACTCGGCCCGACCCATTAATCGGATTTCCAGGTGATCGTGTTCGGTTCGTCCTACGAATCGAGATTTGATCGTCTATAGCCCGAGCCGGACCTTTAATAGGGTTAAGACCGGTTCAAACTCGGGTAGGCCCACGCATGGGGTTTCGAGCTGTCCAAACTTGGCCCGGCCCATTAATCGGGTTACTAGATGATCATGTTCGGTCGGCCCGCAAATCGAGTTTCGATCGTCTCGGGATGGCCCATTGATAGGGTTAAGACCGGTTCGGACTCGGGTAGGACCGCACATCGAGTTTCGAGCCATTCGGACTCGGCCCGACCCATTAATCGGGTTTCCAAGTGATCATGTTTTGTTCGGCCCACAAATTGAGATTCGACCGTCTCAGGCTCGGGCTGGCCCATTAATAGGGTTAAGACCGGTTCACACCTACGTAGGACAACGCATCGGGTTTCAAGCCGTCCGGACTCTGCCTGACCTATTAATCGGGGTTCTAGGTGATCGTATTCTATTTGGCTCGTGAATCGAGATTCGATCGTCTCGGGCTCGGCCGACCTATTAATAGGGTTAAGACCAGTTCGCACTCGGATAGGACCGCTCATCGAGTTTCGAGCCATCCGGACTCGGCCTGACCCATTAATTGAGTTTCCTGGTGTTCGAGCCGGCAAGTCTCGGCCTGACCCATTAATTGGGTTTCCATGTGATCTTGGTCGGTTCGGTCCATGAATTGAGATTCAACCGGCTCGAACTCGGGCAACCCATTAATAGGGTTAAGACCAGTTCAGACTCGGGTAGGCCCGCACATCAGGTTTCGAGCAGTCCGGAATCGCCCGACCCATTAATCGGGTTTCCAGGTGATCGGGTTCAATTCGGCCCGCGAAATGAGATTCGACCGGCTCGGGCTCGAGCCGGCCCATTAATAGGGTTAAGACCGATCCAGACTCGGGTAGGACCGCGCATCGAGTTTTGAGCGGTCCAGAATCGGCACTGCCAATATATAAAATTTCCATGTGACCATGTTCGGTTCAGCCCGAGAATCGAGAATAGACCGTCTTGGGCTCGGGCCAACCCATTAATAGGGTTAAGACCGATTCGTACTCGGGTAGGACCGCGCATCATGTTTTGAACAGTCCGGACTCGGCGTGGCCCAATAATCGAGTTTCCAGGTGATCGTGTTCGGTTCGGACACCGAATTGAGATTCGATCGTCTATGGCCCGGGCTAGCCCATTAATAGGGTTAAGACCAGTTTGAACTCTGGTAGGCCAGCGCATGGGGTTTCGAGCCATTTGGCCTCGACCCGACCCATTAATTGGGTTTCAAGGTGATTGTGTATGGTTCGGCCCGCGAATTGGGTTTCGAGCGTCTCGGGCTCGGGCCGGCCCATTAATAGGGTTAAGACCGATTCGGACTAGGGTAGGACCGCGCATCGGGTTTCGAGCTGTCCGGACTCAGCCCGACCCATTAATCGTGTTCGATTTGACCCGCGAATCAAGATTTGACAGTCTCTGGCTCAGGCCGGCCCATTAATAGGGTAAAGACCAGTTCGGACTCGGGTAGGCCCGCGCATTAGGTTTTGAGACATCCGGACTCGTCCCGAACCATTAATTTGGTTTCTAGGTGATCGTGTTCGGTTCGGCCCGTGAATCGAGATTCGACCGTCTCTGGCTCGGGATGGCCCATTAATAAGGTTAAGACCGATTCTGACTAGGGTAGGCTCCCACATTGGGTTTCCAGCCATCCGAACTTGGCCCTGACCATTAATCGGGTTTCTAGGTGATAGTGTTCGGTTCGGCCCGCGAAACGGGTTTCGAGCATCTCAGGCTCGGGCCGACCCATTAATAGGGTTAAGACCGATTCAGACTCGGGTAGGATCGCACATCGGGTTTCGAGCCATCCGAACTTGGCCCAGCCTATTAATCGAGTTTCCAGGTGATCATTTTCAGTTCGATCCGCGAATCGAGATTCCACCGTCTCTGGCTCGGGCTGACCCATTAATTAGTTTAAGACCGGTTCGAACTCGAGTAGGCCCGCGCATGGGGTTTCGAGCCGTCCGAACTCGGCCCGACCCATTAATCGGGTTTCCAGGTGATTGTATTCGGTTCGGTCCGCTAATCGGGTTTCGAGCGTCACGGGCTCGGGACGACCCATTGATACGGTTAAGAACTGTTCGGACTCGGGTAGGACTACGCATCGGGTTTTGAGCGATCCGTACTTGGCCCGACCAATTTATCGATTTTCCATCTGATCGTGTTCGGTTCTACCCGTGAATCGAGATTCGATCGTCTCGGGCTCGGGCCGACCCATTAATAGGGTTAAGACCTGTTCGAACTCTTGTAGGCCCGTGCATCGGGTTTCGAGCCGTCCAAACTCGACCCGGTCCATTAATCAAGTTTCCAGGTGACTGTGTTTTGATCAGCTCGCGAATCGAGATTCGACCGTCTCGGGTTCTGGTCGGCCCATTAATAAGGTTAAGACCAGTTCACGATCACCTAGAAACTCGATTAATGGGCCGGGCTGAGTCCGGACGGCTCGAAACCAGATGCGCGGGCCTACCTGAGTCTGAATCGGTCTTAACCCTATAAATGGGATGGCCTGAGCCAGAGACGGTTGAATCTCGATTCGCGGACTGAACCAAACATGATCACCTGGAAACCCGATTAATGGATCGGGCCGAGTCCGGACGGCTCGAAACCCGATGCGCGGGCCTACCTAATTCCAAACCGATCTTAACCCTATTAATAGATCGGCCTGAGCCCGAGATGGTTGAATCTCAATTCGCGGGCCAAACAGAACACGATCACTTGGAAACCCGATTAATTGGTCAGGCCAAGTTCTGAAGGCTCAAAACCCGATGCGCGGGCCTACCTGAGTCTGAACCGGTCTTAACCCAATTAATGGGTCGTCCCGAGCCCGAGACTGTCGAATCTCATTTCGTGGGCCAAACCAAAAACGATCACCTGGAAACCCAATTATTGGGTTGGGCTGTTTCCGGACAGCTGGAAACCCGATGCATGGGCCTATCCGAGTCCGAACCGGTCTTAACCCTACTAATGGGTGGGCTTGAGCCCGAGATGGTCGAATCTCGATTCGCGGGCCGAACCGAACACGATCTCCTAGAAACCCGACTAATGGGTCAGGTTGAGTCTAGATGGCTCGAAACCCGATGCGCGGCCTTACCCGAGTCTGAACCGATCTTAACCATATTAATGGGCCGGCCCGAGACGGTCGAATCTCGATTCGCAGGCTGAACCAAACACAATCACCTGGAAACCCGATTAATGGGCTCGGCCGAGTCCGGACGGCTCAAAACCCGATGTGCGGTCCTACCCAAGTTTGAATCGGTCTTAACCCTATTAATGGGTCGACCCGAACACAACACGGTCAAATCGCGATTCGCGGGCTGAATCAAACACGGTCACTTGGAAACACGACTAATGAGGTGGACTGAGTCCGGATGGCTCGAAACCCGATGCGCGGGCCTACCCCAGTCCGAATCGGTGTTAACCCTATTGATGGGCCGACTCGAGCCCGAGCCCGAGATGGTTAAATCTCGATTCGCGAGCCAAACCGAACACGATCACCTGGAAACTCAATTAATGGGTCGGGACGAGTCTGGATGGCTCAAAACATGATGCGTGGGCCTACCCGAGTCCGAATCGTTCTTAACCCAATTAATGGGCCAGCCCGAGCCCGGGACGGTCGAATCTCGATCCACGGGCTGAACCGAA
>JBCEWC010010008.1:0-18118 GCA_038996855.1 Solanum aculeatissimum
TTAAAGAATCCTAAAATATATAGCAAGAGAAAAATATATTTTAATTTCCTTATATAATTATGTGAATAGACAAAATTCAATTACTGAAACATATATTTATTCCTGGTAATTCTGTTAAGAGTACTGACATGCATTTATTCATTTTAGAGTAGAAATTCATCAATATATTCTTATCATTAGAGATTATATTATCTTGTTTAGTTTTACATATTTTTTGCTAGATTGAAAATATACTATCGCATTGTCATAGTTTTTTATTAATAAAATTTAAATGATAAAATTAATATTTTTTTTTATTGTAAAATATTGATTAGTGAACAAACGTGCAACGCACATTCCCAGAAACTAGTACTACATAAAGGATAAACTTATATTTATGAAATTATGAATAGAAAAGGGTGGGGGAGTCAACAATTTCTTACGCAGAAAAGTGTTAAGTTTCCTCATATGGAACATTACTGGAATTTGAAAAGGTCAATATTTTGGGCGTTTAAGAATCGAATCCTATGATGTTTCAACCATTTTTCCTTAACAACTCTTTTTCTCCTTTTTTATTTTTACTAAAATCCTGTTTTACGTGTTTTGTTTGCGATCAAAGTGTATACCTTGTTTGATAATAAATATTATAAAAAAAAATTAAATTTAATTATAAATTTATAAAAAGATAAATAATTCACTAAAAACTGATTTTTTTTTTAAATTTGTTATATTTCATACTTTTATTAACAAAATATTTGATAACCAAAATTTTCATTAAATATTAGAATAATAATAATATTTTTCTTTCGTTTTTTTCAAGACAATTATTTATATACAATAGTCCTAAATTAAACGTGAGTTCTAAATATAAGAAATCCTAATCCAAAAGTAAATTTTGAAACTCAATAAATAAAAAATAAAACAAAAATTAAAATAAATAGTGAAAAGATAATTTTATTTAAAGTAAAGTATTTTAATGAGAACAAAAAATTCAAACAATATTTATAAAGACATTTACGCTTTTAATATAGTATAAATATAAATTTTTTGTGTTAGTTATAAAATCTAAAATTTTGTATACCACAGAAAATAAATATAAAAGACGGTACATAATATAAAAGAGTTGGGGTGTTCAAACGAAACTAACATAAAAAAATTTGACTAGGCTTGATTTGATTTGATTCTTTTAAATTTTAATGATACTTCTCTCTGTCTAACAATAATTATTTATTATTGACTTAACACATGAAGCAATAAATAATAGAGTTATCAAAAAATTTCTAATTTGATTTTTACTTTTTTTATGATAAAGGAAACTCGCAGCCGCTACCCTTTATGTGCGCACGGGGTAAAATCCCCTTTTCTATGGAATAGCTCGCAAACCACACAGGAGAGGTAATCAACAGTAGGCAAGCCCGATGCAACGAACTCGATCCAAAAGGCAAAACCCTTGAGACCTCCAACATGAAAGTCCCAAACCCAAACCACTAAGCCATCTCAAAGGATAATTTGATTTTCACTTGTCATTTTTGATAAATCAACAAATTTTTTTCTCTATTATACTCTTACTTTATTGTTATTGAGTTAATGATTTTGAAAAATATAGTGAGTAGACCCTATCAGTTAATAGGGGTAAAATGGTAAACTTACTATATAAATAATTGATTTTCTTAATAAGTGTGTCAAGTCAAAATTTGACAACAAAATGAACGAAGGGAATATTGTATTAGTTGATTTTATAAAATGGACAAATATTATTAAACATCCCAAAGATGAAAGAGTAAAGATGGACAGAAAAATTACTTAATTTAATGTGCATTATTTTTTTAAATCAAGTATTATTGAAATGCATCAATTTATTTAATTTATTTTTTTGTAAACTTATTTAAAAATGATAATTATGTGTTTAATAGACTATATATTCGTCATTTTATCAATTATTATTTATACATTTGATTCATCAAAACTTAATCTACAACACAAAGAAAACAAGATTGAAATACTATATAGATGATAATAAATAAATAAATAAAAATGATAAAAGAAAACCAATCAAAGTAATATAATAAAAATTAATCCAAACCAAATCAATTGTGGTACACATACATGTAAAAGTACATAGAGATAAGATAGATTGGTCTATTCGAAAGTATATCAACACGACTTTCCAACCTTTTTTTTGTATATCAAGTTGTTTTTCTAAAGTTTTGGATCACTTTAATTTAATTTTATTTTATAAAATTTTAAAATTATCTTAGATTTTTTTCTCTCGATATGATATAGCTACATATTGCAAATAAAAAGAAAATAATTTACTAAAAGGAAAAGAATCGAATAGCTTATACTTCCACGTCTCAATTTATTTGTCATGTATGTAGAATTAAGAGATACATATATAGATAAAAAATTAATTATTTATAAGGGTTATATAAGTCAAACAATACCCCTGATTAGTTTTCTCTTAAGAGTTGTGCTAAATCTGATCATCATAAATAAATTGAGACGGAGGGAATAATTATCATGTTGAGTCTGTTGAAATTGAATGTCTAATATATATTTTAAAATATGAATAATTGGAGCTGTTGAAAAGTGCTTAAATATTAGTTACTAGAAAGATTTGATCAAATCAAATGGAGGAAGATAAGCTACAAATCACTCGGTTTCTAATTGAAAGGTCAACTTTGTTTGGCTTGTGTCAACATGATATCTTACTTTTCTAGAAATTAAACTTTTCAATCCATCATATAATATTTTTAAAATGTTGTAAGAAGTTGAAAGGTGTCAAAAGAATATTAAAAATTAATTTATATTATTTTTTAAAATAAAATTATGATTTTTTTTATGTAAGTGTATAATCGTTTTGAATAATTTGATAATTTTTTTAATTTATAAAAGAAAATAAAAAAAAATTCAAACCAAATCGAATAATATGAAAATATATTTTCTATATTAACAATATGTTAAATTTAATCTTTGAAATATATTTATGATATTTTTTAAATATAGATATAATCCAGGTCCTAGCTCCTAGCTCGTAGTGACTGGACGGCTACCGTTGCCCCTTTAAAGTAGCCTCTAAACTAATTAGAATTAAACTTAAAAAAAATACTATAATAGATACTCCATCAAATAATACGATAGCATAATTTTACATTCCTAGATTCTTGGTGAAGAATTAAAATGTTTCTTCAAGAACACTTAGAAAAAAATATTTTAATAATAATATATTTTGAGATGATATTTTAAAAATAAAAAGATAAAAAATCAATCAAACTATATCGATATTGAAAAAATCAACATGCTTAGAATGATTCCAGAAAATCTAATTTTAATTATACATTATAGAATATTTTAAAAAATTGAGATGGTATAATTTTTAAAAGATAATTGATTGAACCGGCCATCAACACTCTTACAACTTGTTTGGATGGTGGTTTTTGGTGGTATGGTATGATATAGTTAGTAAGAGAATCACGTTTGTTCTGATTGTTTTATTAATTATGTGGTATGATATGGTTTTGTTTCATGGTTTTGTAACCATGAAAATCGGTCACTTTTTGAAATCATTAATTTGGTGGTATTCCATAGTTCTCTTATTTACTTAAATTTAAATAATTCTAATCTATCCTTTATTCTTTATTAAACTTTACTCTAATATATGTACTGTATTACTTAACTTTTTTTCGTCTCTTGTCTTTTCTATCACGCTTTAGTCTATTTTTTTAGATTCATTTTTTAAAAGTTCTTACTTTTTTATTTTCCCGTATTATTTGTATGGATTAAAAATATATTAGCTTGTATGTTTCCCTACTTGATTCTATGTATTAATTTTTTTAAAAAGTTTTACTTAAAAAATATTGATAAATTTAATATTTATAATAATTAAGGATATTTTTATAAATTTTCAAATTAAACAATAACAATTCATTGAGTCTATCCAAACATTATACATTGTATCATTATGAAATCACAACAAACCGCTATCTAAACGAGTTGTTAATAAAGGCCTATTATTAATGCTTTCCCCTATTTCTCCTAATTATATTTACACTCCTTACCTTATTTTTTATTTGTGGCGCATGAAGTTAGATAAAGTTTAAAAATATTATCCTTAAGAAAGATGAGGTGTTAAAGTAATTATAGACCACAAAACTATTTTCCTAATCAAAACGAAAAGGATGTAAGGAATGATTGTTGTACATCGTTAGCACCACATGAGTTGCAGCCTCTAGAAGGAGCAATTACAAAGAATTAATGATGGGAAGGAAACAACATGCAACGTGAAGGACCTCAATTTAATCACGTTCAAGCCACATGACTACTTTTTGTCTCAAACATCCCTTACCGCAACAAAACACTTATAATATATTTGTAATTAAATTTTAATATATATTGAAGGTCTTTCAATAGTAACTTTTCTATTTCATGAGGTAATGGTAAAACTTGCGTATATTTTATCGTTTCCAAACCTCACATGTGGGATTTCACTGGATATATTTTAATTTTATTGTTGTTGTAGTTTTAATACATATGGTAGAATTTTTATTCATAAATCTTAATTTTTTATGCAAAATCAAATTAGTCATGCTTAAAGCTGAATAAGTAATAATGGATGGGCAAAAAAAGAAGGGAAAAAAAGAGGACAAATTATAGAAATCTCATATTTTACATGCATAATCTCAATTTGATTTTGAAAAGACAGGCCTGTCATGATGGGCTTGGGCTCAGATTGCTCTTCTTCTGCTGGATATGATGTTGCCTTTTTGGGCTTGATCCATTTCTCATATACATTCTCGTTTATTCTCTCGTCTTCTTTCTTTGGAGAAGTTACCTTATTAGACATACATCTATACTATATATATTAATTCTATCTATATTTTTTAAATAATTATGTATTTTACCACTAATTAAGAGTCTTCTATCATATATTAAGGACGATACATGTATTTTTGCCACTAAATACATTAAAAATAGAGAGAGGTGCAAACGAGATGGAGTGAGAGGCGACAAAGATAATCATATATTTTAGATATGTGTGAATCATACTAGATACTCACTAAATATATGTATCTGTGTGAATCCACTTGAATACAATATATCTAAAATAAATTATACCTAATTTTGACCCAATATATTTTAAACTACATGTATTTGGACGCAACAAAATTTGATAAATTAAAATTCGTAATATTATAAATTAGAGTGTATCTGAGAGAACAAATGGAGTATTATATATTGCACTTGCTTTGGCAAGCAACTTCCACGGAATTCCTACTCATAAAATATGTCACAATATTTTTATAACCAAATATTGGTGTCGTTAAAAGTAAAGAAATTTAAAGTAAAAATTGCTTTTAAAATATATGTAAAAAAAAAAGATAGGAACATTTCTGGACTTAATAAAGCTCTATGCGTCTAGAACATTTTGATGATATAAACAGTTGAACCTAAAAATATGATTAGATATAAGATATTTGAATCTAACTTAATCCAAAAGGTCAAAAGAAAGAGGATTGGTCAAACTTTATAAGAATTTCAACTATCTAATTAACTTTTTTCATTCTTCAACAAATTTATTTGGTGATTGTCCGTTTGTATGATACGTTCTATTTTTAATGCTATTGCTTTGTCAAAACAAAATGAACAATCATAGCATAGAGCGAAGCGTAAGCACAATCGTTGTGAACTAACTGCACTTGTCATTTCTACATCCTTTTAGGAGTAATTGATTACAGAAAGAAGAGGTAGGGATGTAGAAGAAAATTACTAGTACTAGAGAAACAGAGACCCATTTCAAGTTTCAAGCAATGTAGTACATTGGATCGGGCAATTTGAAAGTGCGGAAACCAACAAAGGCACCCAGCAGATCACTCCACTGATCTCCTATGTTCCCAACAATTCTGTATCCAGCTTTCACCAACTCCGCCCTTTTCCCAGATTTGTACATCACTGATGATCCTGTATCATTTACTCCCCTGCACCCACATCATCATTATATTAGAATAAGATCTCTCAGATTCGAGCCATGAAACACACACACAAAAAAATTCTAATAAGGAGTGATTACTTCAAAATGAGCTTAATCCATGACTTGTAGCCAACTTTATTTAGATTGTCAATCCTTATTTGTCTGAACTCTTCCTTTGTTCCGGTGATAAATACTGGTTTAATTCCCATCGATAACAACGCTTTATACAGAAACAGAGCGCCTGGTACTGCTGGAGCTTTTCCTTCTCTCGTCCACTCGTCAAATTTCGTCCCGTTGTATTTTATTGCCCTGGTCATCATTAATTTCTCAGCCAAGTAGTACTCGATATGTTAGTTGATTTTGCCAAAATTAATCTAAAACTTACCCAAATGCGACATCAGAACGAGCGTAGTACGGAAGGTTAGAGAGGGTTGTTTCATCAATATCAAAAACCCAAACATCCTTGCCGTCTTTGCCAATTTTGAGGGTCTTGGCAAACTGAATAGCCGCGGCGACTACATTGTAGCAGTCGTCGTGGTATTGCTTGCCAAGCATGTAGTGCCCCACGTAATCTTCGCATTGCTGGGGCACTAATTTCCAGTCCTGGATGTTGTTGGTTTCAACGGCCAGGCGCCAGCTCAGGCAGTTGATTTGAGGCACGTCACTGCCGGAGGACCCGCTTTTCGGGTTCAGAGGGTGGATTTGGTTGGGAATCAAATCTGCATGGTATGCTTTTGCAGCAACGGAAATCAGGAGGAAGTAGAAAATGAACTTCATGCTGTTGGTATGTTACTGTAATAACATTTCATGTGTGAATTCCTTCTTTATATAAAGTTTGAACTGACGCTCCTTCCATAATCATGACAAGTTAGTGAATTGGTAACACTACTTTTACGTGTCATCGATACGACCAATTTAGTATGCGAGATAAAGAATAATAATTTCGTAATACTTTTAAAATATAATTTCTAAATATGATATAGTAAAATAATCACATAAAATAGTCATAAATCACCCAGACCGGTGAGGGATTGTAACACTTGAACTAATAATGAAAGAATTTGTTCTAAAGCAAAAGAAAAAAGAAAGAATTTGTTATGTTGTGCTTGATAATGAATTGATTGTCATAGAACTCAATTACTTCTCTAGTAATGAATATTTTTGCCTTTAAATAGCTTATTAATTCTCGCATTTTACTACACATATTTTTATCATATTTATTTAGTATTATTTAATATTTAATATTTTAACTTCTATCATGGTAAAATACCACGATATTTCAGATTTACAACTTTTCTCAAATATGAAAAAGAATTACTTCAATCATAGTATTATTTAATTAATATTGTCAAATAATATTATTTTCCCCCCTTTGTGCCTCGACGACGTGATATTTTGGATTTAACGTACCCAATGATACCTACTGCCCTTTTTTTAAAAATATCTCAACATCATCTTAATTATACCATTTAATAAAATAAAACATAATGAGGGTGATTTCATAATTTTTTTTAAAATTTCTCTTTTGTTTTATCATGGAATAAATACAAAAGGAAGAGTTATATATGGTCCCTCAAAATTTTGCTAATTTAGTATAAAGGGCTAGAGACCTTTTTTAAAAGAAGCTCTACTTAAAAATAAAGGTGGGAAAGGTAGATTGGATTAGCTTTAGTATAAAGGGCGAGAGAACTCGAAAAAGAAAGGGAGAGAGGGAGGAGGGTGCCGAGAGAGAATCTCCTTGAATTATGTAATTTTTTAAATTAATAACTCAGTTAAAAAATATATTCACTTGTTTCATCTTATATGACATGGTTCCTTTTTAATCTATTTTTTAAAAAATATTATCTTATTATAATAAGAAATAATTTCATTTTTAATGAAATAATATACAATCACATAAATATTTAAAAATTATTTTTAACCAGATTCGGCCAAAGTTACCAAAATTCTCTTAATTTTTCTAATTAAATAATCTCTTAAAATTAAAGATTATAGTAATTCCTTAAATTGCGGGCAGTCCAATTCTTTACGTTAGTTTATGTGAATTCACGTGAGACTTTAGACATATGGTCAAATACAATGATAACTGGCTCATTTCCCCCATTTAAATTTTTTTTTGAGCTAAGGGTTTGATGCTTACGATAAAGTTCAATTAATTTATTTTTATATATTATAATTTTTTATTTTAAGTTCAAAATCTTTAATACAAAATAAAAAGGTCCCAACATTCTACCATGATTTATGCCAATCATTTTACACATTTATATGTCACCTTTGCCAATCATTTTACACATTTATATATGACCGCTTACATTTATTATTATTTTTTTAAAAGAACAGCTATGTTAGGATAGATAGGGTCTTTTTTTATAACAAAAGTATTGAAAATATTTCTAAATTTAGTGCGAATTATTTATTGAGAGTCCTAAAACATTTCTCTACTTGACTAACTAAACTTACATATATCCCTAATCTTACAAAATGAGTAAAATACATTCCTAAAATTCTGGCAAAATTTAAAATGTTTTCAGTACTTCCCTCAACTTTTAATGTAAAAAACTATATTAGAATGAACTAATTATCACTATTATTGACTAATAGATGTTTATAAAATAATGTTTAAATTAAAAGAACGTTTATTTATCTAAGAAATTGGAATTTATCAATGTAATAACTTAAAATATTCCAATAATATATTGCATGACTAATCGGATCCTTGGTTCCGGACTCAGACAGAGAGGAGAAAACGAATAAAGCAAACCCCACTGGCTTGCCCAAAAGACAAAAGTCAAAAGAAACGTTAATCAATCACGATTCACGAGACAAAATTTCCATACAATTTAAAACTTATTCTCCAAGGAGGTAGGTAAAAGCATATTCCGTAATCACAGTGATAAACGACTTTCATCACCAAATAATTTGTAAGAACGATTATTCTAAAGATACAGATTGGTCATCACCAAAGTTCAGGATAATCATGTCAGGAATGGTCATCCAAGTATAGATAATAAGACTGCAAATACCAAATCTTGATGATAGTTATACATTCATCGACAACATTGGAAACAGGATGAGGAGTTAAATAGATGCTTTCAAGAAAATGGCTTACCTTGCTAGTCGCTACAAATAAGCGCCTTTCCATCTGTCCCAACTGCTTACGGTCTTCTATTCACCTTTCACCTCAACTCTGGCGACATGGGTGATTTAGTGCAATTTCATGCTTCCGGACTCAAATATCTAACGAAAGGTACTTGCATGTTTCAGCTATTACAGTGGTTACTATGGCCAACGAGGATTTTGAACAATTAAATAACCCGGGAAGTAAACCATTTCACCAACTTGGATTTTGTAAATAAGCACCAATACACAGCTCCCTCTATGGCGAAGAGATCAGATCGCATTACTACTTTCACATAAGAAACAATTCATGCCGTCTACAGGAGGTCACTCTTCGAGACAGCTTAATTCTTAATCATCAGAGTTCTCAGTATAAACTTAATGTCATGTCGCTTTAGCACCACACTGGCTCAAGCGAAAGCACCACTGAGCAGCAAGATCCTTTAAGTGTGTAATCATGGGCAGCTTAATCTAATCCTTGTTTCCCTGTCACCTTAATGGGCTAACCACCCAACCGGTGATCGGATTTTTTCTGCGAACTCTCGATGTTCTATGAGAACCACTTTGTAAACGTTCAAGGATGGTGTATGTGATTGAATCAGCTGTCAAACCTTGTTCCTTCAATTTTGCATATAAACTAACAGCTTCTGAAGTTCTCCCACTTCTCTCAAGACAGTCAAGTAAGATATTGTAGGTCACTATGTTAGGATAACAGCCAGCTGCAAGCATTTCATCAAATAACCGATGTGCCATCTCAACTTTTTCGGTTTTCCCAAAGCACTCAATGAGAGTGCTGTATGTAACAACATCAGGATTCAAGCCCTTTTCCTGCATCTCTATGAATTTCATGTGCGCTTCATCAATGTCTCCATTTTTCCCCAGACAATTTATTAAGGAGTTGTAGGAGACAATATCAGGTTTACAATTGCCATTCTCAAGTTCTTCAAAAATTTTGAGAGCTTCCTCAACCTCTCCCGCTCTACCAAAGCTAGAGATCAAAATGTTATAAGTAAATATGTCTGGTGAGGGGCCATCCTGTTTCATCTTTTCATAGAGATCATGAAGATGAGGAATCTGCTTTAGTTTCCCAAGAGCAGAGAAGACAATATTATACATGAAGCTATCTGCTTTTACTCCCTTTTCATTCATGGTATTCAGCAAATCAATAGCCTCAGTTACTTTCTTAGCGTTGCATAAGCTCTCTAACATGGATAAGTAGGCATCACGATCTCCTCTATCATGGAAGCTCCACATATTGCAAAACAGCCTATGAGCTTCGCTAGCATGGCCTAGTTTACTCAACGTTCTAATAAGATATGCATATATTGATTTATTCATGTATCTCTTGGATATTTCCACAACTTCATCAAGTCTTCCAAGTTGCCCTTCTGCGGCCAATACATTTAAAACAATACTGTAAGTAAATTCATTTGGCCGGCAACTATTCTCCACCATCTTAGAGAAGACAAAGATACTCTTATCAACCATGCGGCCTTTGGCAAGAGCTTCGATCATAGTATTATAAGCAATTAAATTAGGAGAAATACCCTTAGACAGCATTTCCTGAAAGAAAGAAAGTGATTCACCGGGCTTCCCTAATTTCCCAGTCATTCTAATCAGAATGGTATATGTATATTCATCAGGTTCGCAGTGCCACTTCTTCATGTCTTCAAAAACCTTGTGGACCTGATCAACCTGGCAAGGTGCTGCAGATTAGAATCATTAGCCAAGCAGAACCATATTCATCATATATTTCAAGACTTACTCATGAAGTGAAGTCAAAACACCTTTATAGCATTTCCAAATGCATGTATACAGTTTATTAACTATTTAATCTCAGATAATAATTACATTTATCAGATTGCAAATTCAATACCAAGAGATCTGACCATCCTAGTATTGTTTCAATAGTAAGAAATAATGATGGCACCTGTGAGTAGAGACCGATTTGTTTGAAGATAGATGAAACAAAAGCTTTCTTTCAATTTTTTCCAATTGAAATCAAGAGTTTTGCCAACCCTCCGATTTCTCAAAGAACGACATGTTAAAACCACTCGCCCATTCCTTGGTGAAAGAAAATGCTACTTTAAAGCTTGTGCCTCGCCAAAAAGACTGGTTTGCAAAGTAGAGGCTTTTCCCCAAGATTCGGCCTTAAGATGCTTTTACTTATTTTTTGCACTAATGACTAATAAAACATCTTTAAAGCATTTTGAAAACAACTTCTAGTTTTGCAAAAGTATGTCCTTGTCCATGGTTAAGTGAAAAACCCTTCTCATAGACTTGAACCCTTCCTATCCACCCTAGGGTAAGACGCTTCTTTTATTTAATAATTAATAAAGAGCCAATATGTGTGCATACACGAAGGTTTAGAATACTAAAAAGCATTCACCAAGTTCCACCTTTGTCGGAATATGAACTTTAATACCCAAAATCGTGACTCTAGTTTTTCGACAGGTTATGCACTTCATTTTGCGTAACTATTCCTTCTCTATTTCAAATCACTAAGACAACTTGTTTCTATTGAATTGGTACACCTAGTCCCGCAAAGTCAGCATAGATTCACATTTCAGATGAAGAAACTTGAAATGAACCATCTATCCCAAACTTAGTGTTCTTGTATTCATTAATTTAAGATATTGACGGCATCTTTTACACCATAATGCCACAGACAATCTCATACTGCAACTTAAATATCATTGATTCCACAAAGCTGAATAATATAAGAGAATATGAAAGAATCCAAAGATCAAACCTTTTGGTCCCTAGCAAGAGCATCAAGAAGCATGTTGTATGCAAATATATCCAATCTGTACCCACGTCTCCTCATCTCTTGGTAAACTTCCAAAGCCTTGTTCAGATTGCACAATCTGATATAAGCTTGTAAAAGACATTTATAACTATAGCAATTCAACCTCAAATCCCACTTTTGAACCAACCCCAAACACCTCGTTAGCTCATCAACACCATTCCCTTGACCGTCTCCAAATGTTCCAATGAGAAGATTAATAGTAGAAATGTTTCCCCGAATACCAAACCGTTCCATTTCATCAACAATCTCGCGGATGTAATCGAGCCGGTTCGGAAGAGAAGATTTGGAGAGGATGAGAAGGATACGGTTGTAAGTGAAGCAGTCATGGCGGAATTTAGGGATTTCGGAGGGGCAAAATCGGAAGAAGCGAAGAGCCAGGTTTGGAGACTTGAGGGCTTTGAGGACTTCAGAAACTTCCGAGGGAGTTAGGGTTATTGTCAATGTATCGATATAGTCAGCTAGGTCAAGGAAAGGATCAGAAGATGGGGAAGGAGCTGACTTCAGAATCTTGGAGACCTTACAGATTAAGTCACGGCGGGGGAGAGCATAGCCTCTGGAGTCGGTTTGAAGTGTAGGAGCATCGACTTCGACGGCGAATGAACGGCCATTTTCAGCTTCCACCACCACTCTGCCGCTGTATTTGGTGCCGAAGCCTCGGAACTGCTGCCGGAAGGTCAGCCGGAGCAGGTGACAGGGATGCCGGAGCTGCATGAGCTCTTTTGTTATGTTCAATTGGGCACACGGAGGAGGAAGAGTTGAGGAACCCACCGGCCAACACCAGTGTATGCGCTGTTCTACTTAACGGGCCATTGGGCCGAGGCTCTTAATGGTTAATAAAATTTAGGTCAAGTAAAATGCATAATATGTATACTTAAGATACACAAACTCTAGTAAGATATACCATGGGTGAAAATCATTTACACCCTCGAATTTTGGTTTAAAAATCCAACTCTTTCCTCAACTTAGAGAATTCATATTTTCCCTCTTTATTATGTGCAAAGTCTATTTTATCCTTATCTTTTATATTTCTCCATCTATATAATATTATTTTATGTTATACATAAAAAATTATTGTAAAATTAATACTATTTTTATGATTATTATTTTAATATTACATACATTTACGTGTGTATGAATATATCATGCGTGCATATTTAAGATTTATTTATCACTTAGGCATATTATATTACCGTACCATTTAACTTGACATCTATTGACATCTATTCGTTCAAACTTATGGGTGAGCACAACGAATTATTTAAATTTGTATAAAATTGAACAAATAAACACACACATCCTACAGGTAGCACGATATATTTTCTACATAACATAATATAATCAGTTCAAGTGTATCTCACACGAATTGTCATGTAAAAACACGTGAATCTACTTGTTTATCTTTATAAAAGTTTAAATGTTTATTTATGCACTTGCAAAATTTGATGGTATAGAAGACAATTGAAATCAAGTTAAGAGACAACGTTTATGTAATTATGTTTATCTCTTATTCTCTACTATCTATGCAGATACATAAATTTTGATTGTCCTTAATGAAATATTTACTTACAATTTAAAATTTATTTTACAATATAAATAAATAATCATTTAAGAAATTATTATGAAGCATCTTCATATTTATTAATTATTTTTTATTATTTGCATTAAAATATATTTATAAAGTTATTGCTTTATAAATTTTGTTAAAATAGTAATATTTTTCATTTTACTCGTTTGTTTCACTATTGAAAGACATTAAATTATATCCTCAATCAATATTTTTTTCTTTGGATGAAATTAGTATTTTTTAATATATAGATTAAAAATAAGTATAAAAGAAAAAAAAATTAAAAGTTTATAATGCAAGAGTAAAATAGACATTTAAAAATATCAATTAAGAAAATGATTATTTTTCAAAGGTGAAGAGAATTTAAATTTTAAAGTAAAGTTGTAGGGTATAAATGATATCAAACGCTTCCAATTAATGGATGCCATCAAATTAGGAAATTAAGTTTATACTATTTGTGTATGTTAATATACAAAATGACATAAACACTGCGCGAAAAAATACAGGCACAACCTAGATAATATTCAGTACTGATTGCATCACTACAACACATGTCAGCGTTTTCTGAACACAATGTTTATCATTTCTTTCAAATTCCTGCAGGCCACAATCTCAGTGTCTCCCACATCTAAAGCTGACAATGATGTTTCTGCTGATTTGGGAATTATACATTTCTTGTACCCCAGCTTCGTCACTGTATTTATCCTTTTCTCCATTCTTGGCACCTAAATTTTTTGAAACACAAGTCCATCACAACAGCCTGTTTGAATCATATTTCTGCCTTCTTTCAAAAATATTATTCAGGATGCAAAGTCCACAAAATTTACAGAAAGTTGGAAAAGGGTACATACCGTACGAATTTCACCGCCAAGGCCAATTTCCCCAATGAATGCAATGCCCACAGGAAGAGGGAATTCCAAAAAACTGAAAGGGACATTAAACACATGCTTACAAATATCTACATACTTGACAAGAAATACAAATGCAATTACAACAAGTAAAACGAATGCAGAAATCAACCTTGTGGCATAAAAGAATGTTCCAATTCGTGTTAAAGGAAGGATAACCTAAACTTGACTGTTTATACTGACCTAGCATTATTAGCAACTTCAGCAAAACCATGCACAAATCTGTTTGCTTTACTTTAATAGGGGCATTGGTCAAGTGTTTCACAGTGTTTTGCGTACAGCTAATATCCTTCAATTCAAGACAAGCAATTTCATGTTGTCAAGAAAAACTGCATGATTTTTTCTTCTTTTCCTTTTCTGTTTGTTCACTCCCTCCTTTTGTCTTTCCCATAGTTGGATATTAATGTACAGAAAACATCCACTATTATCAAGTACTCCTTCTCAATTAATGTGACACCATTTAGCTCAGCATGGAGTTTGAGCTGTCTATTTGACTTCTATGTTTGTTTTTTGGACACACTTCTATGTTTTACAGAAAGTAATTTGATTAATTGAAAGAATTTGACTTTGTAAAAAGTGTGAAAGTTGTGTAAAATAATAAGACGAATTGAGACAGAAAACTACGTTGCTGGTCCACCTGAGCAGACAGATGACTAGTATATATGAAAAGAATACCTGCTGCAAATTGCTGCTGCTACTGCAAGATCACCAGCAGTCTCAGACAGGCTAACACCACTGACAACATTGAGAAAAACACCCTATAATCATATTAAACAGGAACTATATCAGAGATCTAAATAATAAATCAAATTGTAACAGAAAACAGAAAGTATACACT
This sequence comes from Solanum aculeatissimum, assembly GCA_038996855.1. Taxonomy (NCBI): domain Eukaryota; kingdom Viridiplantae; phylum Streptophyta; class Magnoliopsida; order Solanales; family Solanaceae; genus Solanum; species Solanum aculeatissimum. The sequence goes on from JBCEWC010010008.1 coordinate 15,184, forward strand.
GAGAAACCAAATATATATAAAGGACCAAATTAAAGAATACCAGATAAGACATCCTGAAGAGAAATCTGTCTATATAAAAGTGAATACGTTACATCAAAAATTGCCAAATGCTAAGTACACGTTAACAGTAATCATAATAGCCTTGTGTGATGACGCGCCTTAAAGAGGGAAGAATCTAGAGTCTTGTAGTGGTTTACGGAAGACTCTAGAATTGTGTAGAGAAGTCTTGAAGTCCTTAGAATTCTCTAGGCTTGTGTGGAGAATTCTAGAGAGGGGACTAAAGTGTAAATGCTTAGAGATTTACATGTAAATATTAATTACACTTTGACCCCAAGTAGGAAGTATAAATAGAAGGGGTCATTTGCATAATTAGGCATCCAGAGATCAATCCAGAAATTGAAAGCATTCTTCCAAGCAATACAAGTCTTCTTTCAAAAGCTCTCTTTGTCTTCTCGTATCTAACATTCCCTTAGCGATCAAGAGTAATAGGCTTACTTGTATTTGCAAGATCGTGAAAGAGCCGTGAGCGCATGTGCCGCGCGGGAGTCTTAGCGAAAGTTCTAAGTCCGTGACACTTGTCGTTTTAAGTTAAGGTTTTTTTAAATCAGAAAGATCGTAATACCAATTCATTATATTAATGATCTCTCTTCTATTATGAAAACCAGGCCACTATGTTGCCAAGAAAGCTCCAGAGTCATGTGAAAGCCAGTTGATGAAATAAACACAAAGCCTTTAAAATCCAACTATCAAAGGGATCACCATGAAGGTAAAACAAGAACAAACTAAGAATAAGAGTGATTAAGTCATTCACCATAGAAGACTTTATGGGGTTACTGCAATCCATGCAATATAAAAGTCATATGAAGCACGTAGAGAAGGAGACAGAAAAGAAAGAAAGTATTGGGGAGAAGGTTCATTAGAATCATTACATTCTCTTGTAGCTTGAGACCAGCTTGCTTTATAAGAACCTGAATACAGTAGTAAAGAAAACAGTTAATTTGCAAACTTCAGCATATCTGATCCAAAAATACTAGCCCATGGCATCTGAATTATTCAGTTTGAGGAAATGAAAAGGACATATCAATAATTTCCAAGAATATTAACTGGTATCTGTACGTAATAAAGAACAAGTTAATTTGCAAAATCTTCAGCATATCTGATCCCAGAAAGGTAGCCCGTGGAATTCTGAATTATTCAAGTTTCAGGAAAAGGGATTATCAGCTATTTTCAAGAATTGGCATGTGAGCCACAAGTTTCAGAATGTAATTTCCTTGCAAAATTTCTTGACGAGTTCATGTAAACTTTGAATTAATCACTCACTGAAATTATCATCTCAGCTCTGCCAGCTTGAACACCATTTACTTGTCTTGAAATAGATGAACCAGCGACACACAATGCCTACATGGATATAAACTTTCTTCAAATGATAAAAGAATGTATGAGAAAATATTACATTAGAAGCACAGATTCATGTGGACATAACTAGAGAGATACTTGGGTTGCCAAAACAAAATAAAGCTGCTTATATCACAAGCTCTTCCTCCCTCTCATTGGTACACCTGTGCAGTTGTCATAGCTTTTGGAGAAAAATGCAGAGAAAATGTTGCACAAGGAACTATCACTACACCATTTTTGTTTCCAGGACCTGATTCTAGCCCCATTGCTCACTTGATTCTGATGTTTGTCATAGAAATTCCAACCAACCACCACCCCAATATCTTTGTCATACCCCTCCAGTTCCCCCCATATATTTGTTATACCCCTCCAATTCCCCCAAGATCTTCGTTACACCCCTCCAATTGCCCCTATATCTTTGTTATACCCCTCCATAGTCCTACCCCTAAGGCATGGTAATTTAATCAGCCCTTCCCCATCTTTGGGTTCCATATTTGTCTATGATGAACCTTCTTAAAAACTCTTGGTTCCACTTCAGCATAAACTTGAAGACTTGAGAATCGAGAAGAAACTAAGTCACGCCTTAATTGCTAGTCTAGGTTGGTGATGAGTCGCGAAAACGCTCATCATTTAACGTTTTTCAGGTAAAATCTTTGTAAGTTCTCAAGCAAATTTTGTGCGTTTAACGTTTTGTTTAGCATATTTTCAGGAAATCCGGGCAAGGCACGAAAACAGTCGATAGAGGCAGAAAATGCCCAAAAAAGGGCCAGTCCTAGCCTCACACGGTCACCTCCATGGGCCGTGTGATCCTTCACGGACCGTGAGGCTGGCCGTGAGAGGTGGCAATGAGTAGTTGAGGCTGAAACGAGTCAAAATTGCACAAGTCAGATCACACGGGAAGATTGACGGCCCGTGTACTCCTTCACGGGCCGTGTAACTGTCTGTGAACCGAGGCAGAATGTTGGCCATGAAATTGTCACGAATTTGAGTTCAAGTGAAAACATACGGAACATGTTGACGGGCCGTTGGCAGTTACACAGACCGTTGCACCTACCGTGAAGTGTTACAGAGTTTGTGGCAAGGTACACACTCAAGGCAAATATCAAGGTACATCAGACGGTGACCAAAACAGACCGTGTGACAGTACACGGCCCATCACAGGTGCCCGTCAAGTGAGGCAGTGAGGCCGACTGAGGAGAGAGTGAAATACGATTCTAAGGAGATCCAGACGGAGGGTGACACAGACCGTTGAACCTTACACGGTCCGTGTAGTCGTCGTTGAGCGTGCTAACGCCCAGTTTTCCTATTTCGTGTAGAATTTATTTCTAAGTCATATAAATACATTTTTTTAGGTCGTTTTTAATTATTATTGACTGTTGAACCTAGACCGAGGGGATATTGTGCTTGTCACGTTACTTTTGCTACGTTTGATCTATTGAATTGCAATTGCAAGTTGTAGTTTCGTTGATCTTTCAATCGTAAGTGTGATTCATGTCTTCTTCATCTTGTTCTAATTCGGATTCTTCAAGCATGCTAGGCT
>JBCEWC010010009.1:0-18117 GCA_038996855.1 Solanum aculeatissimum
ATGCTTATCCCATTCCCGTAATTGTCCCCATAGTTTGAGTCCCTAGTCCCCAAGTCCTTAGAACTTACGTGCTATGTTGTTTGCTTCCGCGCTTCCGAACCTATGATGTGTGTAATGATGCTATTACGGCTTGATCAAGGGTCTTCGGGTCCTCTTTCGCCATGTCACATCTAGGCCCCCTATCCGGGTCGTGACATCCTCATGGCATTGCATGCATGAATCATGGATTTATGATGAAAGTTTTGATGTGGGCTAAGTCCAAACATGTTTATGACTATGATTTTAAACAAGTATGGGTTTGACTAAGTAGTGATCACACTAAGTCTTTGATATGGATCTTTGAGAAACATGGGTACTTGCACCAATATGATATGACAAGAATGGAGCTACTCTTATGCTTGAAGTTTGACATGAACGTTTGTTTGGCTTTTTAGCCCATGATGCATGATTATGAAAGGTGTTTGATTCTTTTTAAGTATTCATAAGAGTATTGAAAGTATGTTTGGCTTCTAAGCTCAAGTATGCATGATTTAAAGTTCAAGTGTCAAATTTCCATTTTAAAAGAATGTATATGTATACGTATTCTTGTGGGATGATAACTTATTATCGAGAAGGATTGGAGTAGTAAGTGGGCTATCCCCAAGGGTCCCACTCCTTTCCTAAAACTATGTGCCTCCATAGGTTGCTACCAAAATAGGAGACCCGTAAGGTATTCTTTGATATTATATGATATGCTATGTTATGTAAATCTTTCTGATATGGGAGACCCATAAGGAACGTGGTCATCACACCAAAATAAGAGGCCCATAAGGTGTGGTGAGATTACCTTTGGCAAGTAATCTTCTCCGATCCAATGGGAGGGCTTTCATTGGGCACGTTCATGTTGTAGCTCACATTGATTTAGATGTCGGTTATGGCTCCATCCCCTCTATATTATAAGCATCATAGCATTTCATGCATCATGAGTTTCATGACATATTGTTATATTGTTCTTTCTTATATTCACTTCTATATATGTGACTTTCCATGTAGGTTATTATAGGTTCATGTGCATATGCATTTTCATGCCCGCATACTTAGTACTTTATTGTGCTAACCCATATCTTGTCTACATGTTCTAACCATGTAGGAACCGGAGACAACTTCTATATTCCACTGGACGACGTGTGATCATCTTGAAGCCTATTTCTTGTGGTGAGCCCTTTTGTTCAAGGGAAATAGTCACTTCCTATCTAGCTAGTGTTGTTTTACTTTCCTTTACTTGTGTATTGAGGGTGAGCCTCAAACTATGTCGAGACCCCGCTTATCTTATGTAGAGGCTTGTTGGACAAATCAAACTCTTGTATGTTGAATTGTAATTTTGTTGGATATTATGACTATTGAGATGTGATGGTTTATGAGCCTTGATTATGGAAAATGTTATGAGCCATAACCCCGGTGTGGCCCCATAGCTTGAGTCCTACTTACTTGTCCCCTTAGTGATATTTGTTATGTGCTATGTGAATCCATGTTTATCCCATTCCTGGCAACATCCCTTTAGCTTGAGTCCAAAGCCCCGTTTCCCTTAGAGCTTACATGTTATATGTTTACTTCCACGCTTTCGAACTGATGATGTGTGTGATGATGCTATGATCGAGATTTCGAGTACTCTTTCGCCATGTCACATCTAGGCCCCTATCCGGGTCTTGACACATATCATTATCACCAAGTCCATGAATTAATAGAATCACTAAAAAGTGGTATCTACAAACCACAACAAGTAGATGGAGTAAAATATGACGCAATGAAATGAAAAATAAGCTAATGCATATATATCCTATGATACATATCCACTAAAACTCATACCGAAACCCATGGGAGATTAATAAGTCTATGTATCGATAAGAAGAGACCTTGGACATCAATATACGTGCCAGAAGAGACCATGACATAAAAGATATCTATAAAAAAAGACCTCGACACTAAACATATATTGGTAAAGACCTCGTCACCAAAAATCAGTCGAAAGAGACCTCGTGTAACACTTGCTAAATAATCTTACCTTGTATGGCCTTCAATGTCTCATAAAAGTCTAAGAAATAATGTCATTTTTTATGACCACAAAAGGTCATTTATGGCCCATAGAATATTCTGCTATCCGTAGATGGACCTCGTGGTTACCTCTTACACTTAGGGAAATCTGAGTACCTAAAGACCGTATCTACGGGACCTTAATAGGAGTCATGTATTGATCTACGAAGTGCACCAGATTCCACGAAGGATCTTTACAACCCATACAAACTTTTACTATCCGTAGAAGATTCCATAGTTCTCGAGACCCTAAAGTTTTCTAAGTGTCAGACTCATCTACGAAATGGGTCTATGATCTATTGTTCAATCAATGACTTGTAAATAGGTTTTTGTAGTTCCTATACCTAAAATTCAAAGTTTATGACGTTTGACCCTTCAATAGGATGAAAGCCCTTTTAGTACCTATCAATGTGTAACAAACATCAAGTTAGGAGCCCGGAAAGTGCAAAAAAGTTGTGTTGGAAATGCTCAGTGCTCATTCCATGAAGCCAAACTCGTGGACCGTGGCATGAGCCATAGACTAGGCTCATGGACGAGAGCCTAAGAATGTTGAAAATTTTCTAAGTGTAAAGTGGTTCACGAAAGTCATTCACGGCCCTTGGATGGAAACACGGACTGTAGACAGGGTTGTAGGTGTTAGTTCAAGACATGAAGGAAATATGGAATTTCTAGAAGGTGACCATGCTTAACAGGACAATTTTTAGTCCTTCCCACTATTCGTAGATAGCCTTCGTAGATGGGGTCCATAAAAGTAGAAATTTTTCTAAGTGTGAACGGAATCCACGAGGCCAACCACGACTTGTGGATTGATGTACAACCCATGGATAAGGGTTTCGTGGTTGGTGGTTGATAATGCCCAAACATACTTCCTCATAGAAATATGGTCGATCGTTAGCAATCTATTTACCGAACTTAGAGTCGAGGTTGATCCCACAGGGAATAGGTTGAAACAACTCCACTAGTCATTCCATTTTAGTCATTAGTTCTACTTCAAGAAACTAAACAAATACAGAATGGTAAATATGGGGGCTTAAAAGTAAAATCCTAACTACTATTATGAGTGTGAGCTAAATAAACTATGGCTTAGGTAATTCAACAAAAAACAAGGGTTGCGGTCCCCACAATGTATAACTCAACAAACAGTTAACATGGGTGATATTTATTCATGGCATTGTATGTAAAACCTAGCAAGTTAGGTAATATCTAGTTCACCTCTCTGTCCTTCGTAGACATCTTTCATTTGTCACCTCTCTGTCTTGGAATGTGTTCATATTAGTCCTTGCTAATTGGTCTCGGATTTACTATCCCCTCTCGGGCTCAAGTATTTTAGATACAAGCTAATCCCCAAGCCAAAGTATACCATGCCCTCTTGGGCACAAGTGACAAAGCTAGGTCGATTGCTTCTATCTACCGTAATAATCTCCTTTTCCTAATCATTAATTTCCTCTCGGACAACTAACGAATACAGGAAAATTCTTAATGCGTCCTCTTATCAAGAAAGAGATTTACACGAAGGAAATTATAATACAAGCAGTACAACTCCCAAATAACACCCTATGTTCGCTTACTTTGTTATAACATCATGGTTCCCACAATCCTAGTTGTGGGTTTAAATTATCGAACTAGCGAGAATTGAAACATGAATCATATTGTAATTCATAGTTAAATTACTTACAAGGAAGAATAAATCAATTCATGAAGTCACACGAAGAAACGATAGATGAGAATCGGATTCAAACTTCAAACGGTAAACCAAAACGAGCAACTAGAATGTTGAACCTGTGCTACTGTCCAGGCGTGTTTCTGGATGCAAAAGTTCTGGAAAATTTATGTTTTGCTCGTGATTTCTAGTCCCCAAAAACGTGAGGAATAATAATTCCTTCAAAACAAAATAAAACAATCTTATATAGTAATCAAAACCTACCCTTAAAAAAGTAGGAAAAGGAATCCTAATTTTAGTAGGAAGCTTAAGAAATCTGGACGTCTGGATACTTGCACGACCTCTTTCCTCGTGGTGCCTGTCCTTTGTGTTGTTGCCTCGAATGGCCTCTGGAAGAACCCCTCCATGAACCGTACAATACACCACGGGTTGTGGAAGACCTCGTGGTGGTTGCCTTGACATCGTGACTGGTAAGTAAAATTAGGTGTCTTTCACAAGCACCTTCACAGCTCGTGGGGTGTACCACAGGCCGTGCAAGGTCTCGTGGTAGGCTTCCCTGGTTCCTTTTTTGTTGCTATTCCCTGGAAAACCTCTTTCACGGATGGACGTGTGCATAACGGGTCGTGAAAGGCCTTGTGGTGTGCTTCCTTGGCCAGTTTTGTGTTGTCTTTCGTGCTTTAGTTTTTGGAACCTTTGGACATTGCTCACCATCCTGTTATACCTTCATACAACTCATCTAAATGACCATAATCAGTGGGCAAGTTCAAATATTGTCTCTTCCATGCATTAAACTCCAGATACCTTCAACTTCCAGCTTTTTACCATCCAAATTGAGGCAATTGTTGTTCCACATTTTGATGCCCAATGCACAGTGTATTTGCTTCTGTCCAGACTTCAAAATGCACAAATCCAGTCTCGTACAATGTGAATCCAATCATCCTTTGATCAAACGACTACATGGTTTGTACATGTTTCATTGGTTTGGCCTTCACAACCTTGTCCAATCTCCAGTTGCCTCTAATTTCCAGTTTTTCAAGCAATTATTATTCTAGCTTTTAATGTCCAGTACACACTCCCTTGGCTCACGATAAGTCTCCAAAAGCATGAATCCAACCTTGCATAATGCAAAACCCCATCAATTCCGCACTCAGATGATCTCACACTTGTGCAATGTTTAATCAGTTTAGCTTTTCCGAGTTCGTCCAACCATCAAATTGTTTTTTCCAAGTATCATTATGGCATGTGAAAACTGTTCCTGGGAAGCTCCTTTCAAGATCTATCAAAGCCACAAGCAAATCAGTCAATCGTCGGATAACTCATTGGAATCTTTATTTTCCTGCAAATAAACACAAATCATTCATCAAACTAACAAAACATGCTTAAGAACTCACAAAAATTCTATGTTTTTGGCATCATAAAAGGGGTATTTTCACGATTCATCAAACACCCTCAACTTAGAATCATTGCTTCTCCTCAAGAAATAGTGAAAAACAAACTAAACAACGCGAAAATACAAGTATCCATCAGAAATCATGCAGTAACCCCTCAATCATCAAACATGTGCCCAAAAAGTGAGTTTGCAATGTACTAGCACCCCAACCAACTTACAAATATCAAGTTAAGAATTATATTATACACAGTTTACCAAGTAGGCTCAAGAACAAAGATGAACTAGTTAGTTAAGAGACCAAACAGTGCAAGGATTAGTGCCCTTACTACAATGAAGTCCCACACACAATATATCAATGCAAAAATAGAGATTATAACATAGACACTCGAGCACACAAAAGATATTAAACTAACACACGTGTACAAACCATATGCTTGCCCTTGTTTTCACCACTTTGACTCTCGAATGACCTTTTTAGGATCACATTATGACTTTTGCGGCTTGTAGTGTTGGCTCGGGCTAAGGTAGGATACATTTAGGATTAAAGTGACTGCTTGCCCCTCCAAGATGCTACTTTATCTTAGCCCTCTAATTTCAACCCCCCAAACTCTTTTTGTTCCTCTTTCCCAACTTTCTTTGCTATTGGGAGTGTTTTTTGTTTTCATTTGTTCTTATTCGTTCTTTTCTTTGTTATCTCTTTTTGTTTTATTCACAGCCACACCCCAATATTTTCTTTCTCTCATAACTTGACTCTTCTCATACCTTAACTTTTCTACTTTTTTTTGTTTACAGTAGCCAACCTCAACTTAGGCTTTTGCCTGAGTTGAGGTGTACAAAATCTCTTAGAGGACCAGGGCTAGCATAATCCACCCTCAACTTAGGCTTTTGGAAAGGTTAAGGTTCACAATGTCCTTGGAGAGACCAAGGCCAAAATAAAGATCTACAAATAGACAAGGAAAGTGAGTTGGGTGAGAACAAAGAAAAAAGTCTATTTAGGCTCAACCTTTGGTTCAAAGGGAACAATTTCATTTGGTTGGTCGAATTTAGGCTAAGTGACTTATCAACAAAAATGGCCTACGTTCCTATCATAATCCAATCATTCTATTGTTTTAGTGAGACTAACCAGGAAAGTTCTAGCTTACAAGTGCATTAATCAAATTTTTAAAAATAAGCTCACCACATATGATATATCTCCTATACTATTCAGTACTAACCATCAAAGTTATGCTTTATTCATCAACATGCCAACTATAAAATGCATATAATGCTTTACAAAGATCAACATAAGCTAGTCATGATGGGATGCATGCACATACAAGTTTTTACTTTATTGGAAAATTCTTAAATTGGAGAATTTTTCACAAATGTCATGGGTTACTATACACTCCTACAAACACTTACATTTACACAGACAAAATAACCTAAACATGCCAATTCTACTAGATCATACACCTTCAGAGAAAAGAAACATGACAAGAAAAACTCCTCAGGCTTCAGGATGCCCTACTCCCCACCAAAATTTTATGTATTGTCTCCAATGTATGTCAAATTAGAGTATAAAACAAGGTTAGTGATCATACCTGTGATACCCTAGGAATCAATATTAGTATTCCTAATTTCTCACACTTCATCAAGTATCCTCATGGGTTGTCTCTCATGCAATGCCTTATTTATTGTCGTGGAACGATATAGCCAAAGCTACACTCACTTTTCAGTCCGAGGATTTTGAATAGTATCACTGGGTAGTGCACCATTCTTCCTTTGATTCACTGTAGCTGAAAGCTGGCTTATTTTATTTTCCAAGTGTTTGATTGAGGTTGAGTGTGACTTAACCACCTGATTCATTCAACACATCACTCCTCAACGCTTTGACTCCAACCTTAGTCGAATCTACCTTTTGGTGCACTTTTGTCACCATCTCTACCAACCTAGAATTGCTTAACCTTACTATGGCCTTATTTTTGTTTTCAGGGTGTACATATGCACCATTTTGATCAGTTTTGTAGTTTTCTCTTTGTTGCTAGTTTCATTGATCATGGTTTTCCTCTCTATCATAGTATCCATCCTGTTGATTATTCTGATCTTGGTACCCAGATTTGTAATCTAGAAATCCACCTGATTGTTCACGAACATAGAAGGCCAAAGACATGGTCATACTACAAACTTTCCTTCTCTATATCCTTGACATTTTCAAGACCTCCAGAAAACAAACATTTGGTTAGTAAGTCCATCTGGGTCTTGATGTGAGCCATGTCTTAGTCTTAGTCCTCTTCTCTCCACTTCTGCTCTGCTGTCATCTAAAAACTGAACCTAGTGATGTCCAAATCTCTTGTGTACCATGTACATTTATTCTTTGAGACTTGATCTAGAATGGTTGTGGCATCTTGGAATGTCTTGACCATAAACGATCCTGCATAGGTTGCATTAATAACAAGTTTAGTAACAAAATTACAAAATCTATTAAATACCTCTTTAAGTTATTCATTTGTGAGTTTATGATTTAGGCACTGCTTCAATTTCTGTCTAAACCCCACCCAACTCTCATGTAGGGCCTCTGAAAGTTTCTACCTATGAGCACCAATTTCATCTTTATTTTTTAGCTTTCAGGATAGTGGAAAGAACCTCTCAAAAAAGGCTTGTTTTAATTCCCTCCATCATGTGATAGAGTCATGTGGCAACTCATCGAGCACTTCATTGCCTCCCTAGAAAATGATAATGGAAACAAGTGTAGGTGGATGACTGTTGACTCACCTCGAGAATCTCCGATGGCTGCAAGTGGCAATGAAGTTCATCAAGTGTTGGTTTTCATCCTCACCAGCTGATCCACTAAATAGACCCTTCAGGTTCACCATTTGTATCATAGTGTTTGTGATCGTGAGCTTCACACCATAAGAAAGTAGGGGAAGTACTATAGCACCAGTAGCACCCGCACCATCTACATCATCATCATCATATGCTAAATTTGTAGGTCGTTGACCTTGGCCTTGCATTATGAATTGATTTGGTGGTGGGGGTTTTACTTCCTAATTTAATACATTCCCATCATCGTTATCCCAGGGTGGATTGTCACCCAACTCTCTTATTCTTTAGGCCTTATGATTTCGTGTGTTCATCCTCCTAAGAGCTCTTTGCAGCTCAGGGTCTTAGGGAATTAATGTTGCACCCTTAATCCGGGTGGCTGACATACACTACCTTTTCCCTGCACAAAAATAAAAAACTAAAATGAGAAAATAGAACTACAACTGAAAATAAAAACTAGTAAATTATTTCAAAGTTGTATTCCCGGGGAACGTGATAACGTTCAAACAGACTTCCTTATAGAAATATGAACGTTTATTAGCAATCTATTTACCCAACTTAGAGACTCGATTGATCCCACAGGGAATAGGTTGAAACCACTCTACTAGTCATTCTATTTTAGTCATTGGTTCTACTTCAAGAAAACAAACAAATACAGAAAGGTAAATATGGGGGTTTTAAACTAAAACCCTAACTACTATTATGAATGCAAGCTAAATAAACTATGGCTTACCCAATTCAACAAAGGATAGCGTTGCGGTCCCCACAACATATAACTCAACAAGCATTTAACATGGGTGATTTTGTTTCATTGCATTGCAGGTAAAACCCAACAAGTTAGGCAATATCTAGTTCTCCTCTCGGTCCTTCCTAGACATCTTTCATTTGTCATCTCTTGGTCTCGGAATGCATGCACAATAACCATTTCTCATTGGTCTTGGATTTACTATCCCCTCTATGGATCAAGTATTTTAGATACAAGCTAAACCCCAAGACTAAGTATACCATCACCTCTTGGGCTCTAGTGTCTCAAACCTAGAAAAATTTCTTCTATCCACTATTATAATCTCCTTTTCCTAATCATTAATTTCCTCTCAAACAACTAACGAATATGGAAAAGTTCTTAATGCGTCATCTAATCAAAAAATACTTTTAGACGAAGGAAATTATAATACAAGAAACACAACTCCCAAATAACACCCTATGTTCGATTACTTTGTTTTAACGTCATGGTTCCCACAACCTTAGTTGTGGGTTTAAATTATTGAACTTGCAAGAATTGAAACAAGAATCATATTAAAATTCATAGTTAAATTACTTACACGGATGAATAAATCTATTCTTGAAGTTACACGAAGAAACAAGAGACGAGAACTTGATTCAAACTTCAAACAATGAACTAAAACACGTAACTAGAATGTTGAACTTGTGCTACAGTCCAGGCGTGTTTCTGGATGGGAAGTTCGGGAAAATTTTATGTTTTGCCCGTGACTTCCAGTCCCCAAAAACGTGAGGAATAATAATCCCTTCAAAACAAAATAAAACAAACTTATATAATACTTAATACCTAGCCTAAAAAAGTAGGGAAAGGAATCCTAATTTTAGTAGGAAACTTAAGAAATGCGGATGCCTGGACACTCTCACGACCTCTCTCTCCTGTTCGCTGGACGATCCCCTCCATGAACTGTACAACACACCATGGGTCGTTGAAGACCTCGTGGTGGTTGCCTTGAAGTTGCGACTGGCCAGTGAAATTAGGTGCCTTTCACGAGCATCTTCACGGATCATGGGGTGCACCACAGGGCATGCAAGGTCTCATGGTAGGCTTCCTTGGTTCCATTTTTGTTGCTTTTCCCTGGATGAACTCTTTCACTGATGGACGTGCGCACCATGGATTTTTGTGTTGTCTTTCATGCCTTAGTTGCTGGAACTTTTGGACATTGCCTACCACCCTGTGACACCTTAGTACAACTCATGTAAATGACCATAATCAGTGTGCAAGTCCATACATTGTATTTTCCATTCATTCAACTGCAGATACCTTCAATTTCCAATTTATTATCATCAAAATTGGGGCAATCATTGTTCCAGATTTTGACACCCAATACACACTATATTTGCTTCTGTCCAGCCTTCAAAATGCACAAATCCAGTCTCGTACTATTCGAATCGAATAATCCTTTGATCAAACGACTATATGGTTCGTACGTGTCTCATTCGTTCAGCCTTCATAAGCTTGTCCAATCTCCAGTTGCCTTTAGTTTCCAGTTTTTCAAGCAAATGTTATTCTAGCTTTCAATGTCCAGTGCACACTTCCTTGGCTCATGATCAGTCTACAAATGCGTGAATCAATCCTTCCATACATGTGCAAAATTCCATCAATTCTTCACTCGGATGATATCACACTTGTACAATGTTTAATCCGTTTAGATTTTCCTAGCTCACCCAACCTACCAATTGTTGTTTCCAAGTATCATTATGGCATGTGCAAACTGTTCCTGGGCAGCTCCTTTCAAGATCAATCAAAGTGATAAGCATATCAGTCCATCATCCGATAACTAATTCGAATCTTCATTTTCCTACAAAAAAACATAAAACATACATCAAACTAACAAAACACACCTAAGAACTCACAATAATCCTATGTTTTGGATATCATAAAAGCCCTATTTTCACGACTCATCAAAGACCCTTAACTTAGAATCATCTCTTGTCCTCAAGAAAGTGAAACAAACTAAACGACGTGAAAATACAATTATCCATCATAAATCATACAGTAACCCCTCAATCATCAAACATATGCCCAAAAGGTCAGTTTGCAATATACTCGCACCCCAACAAACTTACAAAGATCAAGTTAAGCATTATATTATACATAGTTTCCCAAGTAGGCTCAAGAACAAAGATGAACTAGTTAGTTAAGTGACCAAACAGTGCAAGGATCAGTGCCCTCACTACAATGAAGTCCCACACACAATATATCAATGCAAAAATTGAATCTATAATGTAAACACTCGCGCTGACAAAAGAGATTCAACTAACGCATTAGTACAAACCATATGCTTGCCTTATTTTCGCCACCTTGACTCTCGAATGACCTTTTAGGATCACATGAGGACTTTTGTGGCTTGTACGTTGGCTTGGGCTAAGGTAGGATACATTTGAGATTAAAGCAGCTGCTTGCCCTTCCAAGATGCTACTTTGGCTTAGACCTCTAATTCAAGCCCCCCAAATTCTTTTTGTTCCTATTTTCCAACATTATTTGCTTTTGGGAGTGGTTTATGTTTTCATTTGTTCTTTTTCTTTCGTTTCTTTGTTCACTCTTTTTATTTTACTCATGGCCATATTCCAATATTTTCGTTTTCTCTCATCACTTGTCTCTTTCCATACCTTAATGTTTCTAGTTTTTTTTATAGTAGCTATCCTTAATTTAGGCTTTTGCCTGAGTTGAGGTGCACAAAATCTTTTAGAGGACCAGGGCCAGCATAACCCACCCTCAACTTAGGCTTTTGGCCTAGGTTGAGGTTAACAATGTTCTTAGAGATACTAGGGCCAAAGTAAAGATCTGCAGATAGACAAGAAAGGTGAGTTGGGTGATTACAAAGAAAAAGATCTATTTAGACTCAATTTTTGGTTCAAAGGGAACAATTTCATTTGGTTGGTCAAATTTAGGCTAAGTGACTTATCAACAAAAATGGCCAAAGATCTTATCCTAATCCAACCATTCCATTGTTTTAGTAGGTCTAAGAAGGCAAGTTCTATCTTACAAGTGCATTAATCAAATTTAAACAAGTAAGCTCACCACACATGGCACTTCTCCTACACTAGTTAATACTAACTAGTGATGTGTTGCAAAAATATAGCACTTTTGATGCTTAAAACTGTAACGACCCGAAAATTTTTAAATTTAGTAGGGAATGACCTAAGTTCATATTAGTATTGTCAAGATCGATTTGAGGTTGTCATGGATTAGATTTAAGTGATTTAAGGCAAGAACTTCATTTTTGGATTGTTTTGGGGCCTCCATTTAGATAGCTGCAACTTTGAGAGACCATAACTTTTAGCAAACCATGAAATGGGTGATATATTATATATCACATGAAATCTCTTGGAGTTAGCTTCGCAACGCAACTGGTTTCACTCAATTCGGAGCTCGGATGAGCAAGTTGTGATCGTTTTCGTGAGACTACCCGAATCTGGAAATTTGCCTCGGAAATATTGTCTAAGTGAACTACCACGGACCGTGTGATGGATCACGGTCCATGAAGTGGTCCGTGGGTTGGAGCAGTGAACTCCCAAGGTCGGGGAGCCCACGAATTGAACAAGTCAAGTCTCACGGACCATCACACGGTCCGTGAGACTGTTCACGGCCCGTGTACTGTGGTCCAGTGAGCTGGTTGAAGTCGGGGTTAAATATTTGGGCTAAGTGAGGGTTCACGATAAGTTGTACAGACTGTTAACCAGAAGACATTCCCTGGGCACCAACCGTGTGGCCCAGGGCCACGTTTTGAGTCCGTTTTATTAAAGCTAAATTCGTAATTTAATTAATTTTTAAGCCTCTTTTAAGCATTCCTAATACCCCTAATCCTTAAAATAAGTCCTAAGGTTATTTTCTCTCACGTTAAACTCACAAAAATGCTCTCTAATTCTCTCAAGTCCTGAACATCCATTGAAGAATCTTGAAGAAGAAAAGTTGAGTTTCGGGTTCCTTGCAACAAAGTTGTCTTCTCTTGCATAAATTGAGGTATGTGGGATTTAAATTCATGGATTATTCCATACATGAAGCCCAAGAACCCAAATCTTTAAATTTATGAAATTTGTTATTTTACTTAATTATGGGTTCTTTCGATTTCGCAAAACTCTCTTGACGTTTGGTGTTTGTTGTAGACTCTAGGTTACTTTCTTGTGAATTTACTCTTAGAATTTATGATTTACTCCATTAATGTATGAAGAATTAGTATTGCATGTGTTCGTTTTGAAATTTTGATGCATGGGTAATTCTTGCCGAGTTTTACTTTGAAATTTTCATATGAATTTGATGAAGTAAAGTTTGAATTGTAAATTAAAGTTTTTAATTCCGCTACCCATGCTTTGATGAATTGATTCATGTATTGCATTGGATAAGTATTGATGAAATTCTTGTTTTGGAGAAATTCTTGATATAAGTTTGGATATGCCTAGTCTTGTGATCACAATGTCTCTTTGATAGACTCTATGAGTCGTTTGAGTGTTTGCACCGTTTGTTTTGGTTTGTAATTTAGTAGAATTAGCTACCTCCTATTACATTGATATGAAGGATTTTGGAAATTCTTGATTTTGTTTGAAGCCTCTTGACTTGAAACGTTGATTTTTGGTAAACTATGTTCTAATGATGCATGATTTGAAATGTATGGTTAGTTTTGGGTTTTGAAAAGTATTGGTACGTATATATGTATTCACGTGGGATCCAACTTAGTACCGAGGGATTGGGCATTCACTCTTTCTGTCAAACCATGTACCACCATGGGATTGCCCCAAATCGGGAGCTTTATTTTGACACCTCCTGTTTAAGGGAATTATGGGATCTACTTGGCAAGTAGTCCATTACAAGTGGTAGCTCGTTTGGTCCTACTTTGAGCCGGTTGAGGTCAAATCTCTGATATTATATTATTGATAGGTTTGTATTTCATGCATCATGGCATAAGCATCTTGTTATATATACTCCTTTGTCCAAGTGCATTCTCTTTGAACCATGTGTCCCCTTGTCATATCATTGTCATACTTCCATTTCATATGCATTGTATGCCCGTATACTTAGTGCTTTATTGTTCTAACCCATACTTTTGTCTACATGTTCTAATCATGTAGGTGCAGGTGACGAGTATTATCTACCTACCGACGAGCTTTGATTTTGAAGCTATCTGCTTGTGGTGAGCCCTTATTCCAAGGGCAATAGTTGTCTTCCCTCTAGCTATTTAGTAGTTTACTTTTGATTATTTTTACTTTTGAGGGTGATCCTGGACTTTTCGTGGCCCCCATCATTCCACTAGAGGCATGTGTTGGACCTTTGACACTCTTGCTACGTTATGTGTTGATTTGTTAGTTTTTGACTATATTTCATATGTAATGACGTGAGTTTGGGGTTTTGATTAAGCTAACGAGTTTTGAGTTTGTTATTGAGGATTTTCGAGCTTATTAGATTATGTGTTATGTGCTTATGTGGAAAGTCCCCTTATCGTTTTTGCCCCCATAGCTTGAGTCCTCATACCCCTATCCTTAGAGATAACTGTTAATTGCTACGTGTTTCATGTACATCCTTTCCCCAGATATGTCCCTATAGTTTGACTCCTAAGTTCCTTGACCTTAGAGCTTATGTGTTATGTGTTACGCTTCCTTATTCTTTGAGCCAATGATGAGTTTTGATGCTATGATGGCTTGATTGAGAGCTTTCAGGTTCTCCTTCGCCATGTCACGTCTAGACCCCCTAACCGGGTCGTGACAAAGATGGTATCAGAGCCCTAGGTTTGTAATGGTCCTTGGAGTCCAACATTTTGCGTCTAGTAGAGTCTCGTTCATGGGTGTGATGTGTGCCATACCTATGAACGAGAGGTTATGGTGACGTTTTAGGAATTTTTCATATCATTGTTCTATTCTATCGTGCTTAAGCTAGGAAGGTGTTCGTTCCTAAATGGGTGCTTTTGTTCTTCTTTCAAAACATGCCTCCAGGAAGAGCAAGGACTCCCGCTACTCGTCAGGCTCCCGAGAATGAGGAACAAGTGTCAAACGTCGAGTTCCGAAATGTTGTATCCATGTTGGCTCAAGTAGTGGCCAACCAAGCTGGACTGGATGCTCCCGCTACTGGAGGTACTCCGGCATCCCGGGTGGGGGACTTCACCCGGATGAACCCTCCAGAATTCCATGGGTCTAGGTCTGAGAAACACGCATAGGAATTTATTGATGAACTTACAAAGGTGCGGAGTATCATGGGTGTGAGTGCAGAGGAGAAGGCGGAGTTGGCCGCCTATCAACTGAAAGATGTGGTCTAGGTTTGGTACAATCAGTGGCTTGTGGAGAGGCCGAGGGGTGCTGATGTCGCGTGGGATGAATTCAAAGCGGCCTTCCTTGATAGGTTTTTCCCTCTTGAAATTAGGGAGGCCTAAATGACTGAGTTCATTAACCTGAAACAAGGGAATATGATGGTGAGGGACTATGCCCTCAAGTTTACAAATCAATCAAAGTATGCCCCTATGTTGGTGGCAGACCCTCGTGCTAGGATGTACAAGTTCATATCAGGTGTTTCAGACTAAGTGGTGAAGGAGTGCAGAACTGCAATGTTCGTTCGTGACATGGGCATTTTCAGGCTCATGACTTATGTTGAACAGATAGAAGGGGAAAAGCTCAAAGAAAAGAGAATGGGAGAGGCGAAGAGGGCTCGACTTGAAGGTGGATTCTCTAATATTAGAGGTGGTTATGGCCAATTCCAACAAGGCCAAGGTTCTGGTGTGAAGATTGTGAATCCTCGGATTCCCCCTCCTAAGGCACCAATTGGTGGTGGCCAAAGGGCACCTCGTTGTGGTACTTGTGGTGGCAATCATTTTGGTGAGTGTCGACGGGTTTCGAGTGCTTGCTATGGTTGTGGTAGCCTGATCCACAGGGTCTCCAATTGCCCGAAGAATCCAAAGAGAGATCAAATTTGTCCTGGTGGTCAAGGGCCACCCAAGGCGCCGGTTGCCAATGCTCCTAGAAATAACCAGTTTTATGCACTCCATGGTCGTCAAGATGTAGAGGATGCTCCAGATGTTGTCACGGGTATGTTACGAATTTTTAACTTTGATGCATATGCATTCATAGATCTGAGTGCTAACTTGTCATTTGTGACTCCTTTACTGGCTATAAAATTTGGTTTGAATCCTGAGACTTTGAAGGAACCATATTCAGTGCATACCCCCATTGGCGAGTCTATTATTGCCCGTAAGTTGTATAGGGGTTGTCCGATTTTTGTGATGCGTAGGGTATTTTCGGGTGACCTCGTTGAACTTAAGATGTACGATTTTGATATGATATTTGGGATGGACTGGTTGTACGCTTCTAATGCCTCTGTAGACTGCAGAACTAGACAAGTTAAATTCCAAGTCCCCAATGAGCCCGTTCTTGAATGGAAGGGTAGTAGTTCGGTGGTCAAGGGTAGGTTTATTTCCTATCTCAAGGCCTGAAAGATGATTGGTAAGGGGTGTATCTACCATATAGTGAGGGTTAAGAATATCGAAAGTGAGACGCCTAGGCTTGAATCGGTTCCGATTGTTAGCGAGTCCCCTGATGTGTTTCCCGGAGATTTGCCCGATATTCCTCCAGATAGAGAGATTGACTTTGGCATAGACCTCCTCCCGGATACTCACACGATATCGATTCCTCCTTATCGGATGGCTCCAGCCAAATTGAAGGAATTGAAAGAGTAATTGAAAGATTTGTTGGAGAAAGGTTACATTAGGCCGAGCATCTCACCTTAGGGTACTCCCGTGCAGTTTGGGAGAAAGAAAGATGGATCACTCAGAATGTGTATTGACTGTCGGCAGTTGAAGAAGGTGACTGTTAAGAACAGTTATCCAAAGCCAAGGATCTATGACTTGTTTGACCAACTTCAAGGGGCGACCCACTTTTCAGAGATTGATCTCCGTTTTGGTTATCACCAATTGAAGATGAGGGAGTGTGATATTCCAAAAATAGCCTTTCAGACTCATTATGGACATTTCGAGTTTTTGGTGATGTCCTTTGGGTTAACTAATTCTCCGGCGGTATTTATGGATCTTATGAATTGAGTATTTAAGTCGTTCCTTGATGACTTCATTGTGGTATTTATTGATGATATATTGATCTACTCTAGGAGTGAGGGTGAACATGTGAATCATCTAAGGCTGGCTCTTCAAACCTTGAGGGAGAAGCAACTATATGCCAAATTTAGTAAGTATGTTTTTTTGTCGAATGAGGTTGCCTTCCTTGGTCAAATAGTGTCCGGTGATGGCATTAAGGTTAACCCCAAGAAAACAAAGACAGTGAAAGATTGGCCTAGACCATTGACTCCGTCGGATGTTAGAAGCTTCCTTGGGTTAGCTGGTTATTATAGACGGTTCGTTGAATGGTTTTCATCCATAGCATCTCCGTTGACCAAGTTGACCCAAAAGAAAGCTAAGTTTGTGTGTTCTAACGAATGTGAGAAGAGTTTTCAGACATTGAAGGATCGACTCACTTCGGCTCCAATTTTGACCTTGCTAAATGGGTTAGATGGTTTCATGGTATATTGTGATGTCTCAAGATAGGGGTTGGGTTATGTTCTCATGCATCATGGCAAAATGATAGCTTATTTTTCTCGGCAATTGAAGGTGCATGAGAAGAACTATCCAACTCATAACCTTGAATTAGCGGCGGTGGTGTTTGCTTTGAAGATTTGGATACACTACTTGTATGGTGTTCTTGTTGACGTATTCACCGATCATAAAAGCTTGCAATATGTGTTCACTCAAATGTATTTGAACATGAGGAAAATGAGATGGCTGGAACTTCTCAAGGATTATGACATGAGCGTTCTTTACCATGCCGGCAAGGCTAATGTGGTAGCAGATACTCTTAGTAGGCTCTCCATGGGTAGTGTGTTGTATGTGGAAGAGGAGAAAGAGGAATTAGCAAGGGATGTTCACCGGTTGGCTAGGTTGGGTGTGAGACTGGTTGATTCCGGAAATGGGGATATTCCTATTCAAGGTGGTTTCGAATCTTCCTTGATAGTTGATATGAAAGCAAAGCAAGATCTGGATCATTGGTTGAGTTGAAAAATCTAGTTTTTGAGGGTAATATTGAGGTTTTCTCCCTAAGGGGAGATGGTGTGCTTCGTTATCAACACTGTTTGTGTGTTTCGGATGTAGAGGGTTTGAAGGAGATGATCATGCAAGTAGCTCACAACTCTCTATATTCGATCCATCCCTGTTCGACTAAAATGCATCAAGACTTGAAGGAATTGTTTTGGTGGAATGTTATGAAGAGGGATATAGCAAGGTTCGTGTCAAAATGTCCAAATTGCTAGCAAGTAAAGGTTGAGCATCAAAGTCCCGGTGGGTTGACACAAGACATTGAAATTCCTACTTGGAAGTGGAAAGACATTAATATGGACTTTGTGGTTGGCTTGCCTCGTACGAGGAGATAGTTTGATTCTATTTGGGTGATTGTTGAC
>JBCEWC010010010.1:0-18116 GCA_038996855.1 Solanum aculeatissimum
AGCCCAAGTATGCATGATTCGATGTTCAAGTGTCAAGTTTCCATTTTAAAAGCATGTATATGTATACGTATTCTTGTAGGATGATGAATTAGTACCGAGAAGGATTGGAGTAGTAAATGGGCTATCCCCAAAGGTCCCACTCCTTTCCTGAAACTATGTGCCTCCATAAGTTGCTACCGAAATGGGAGACCCGTAAGGTATGATTTGATATGATATGCTATATTATTTAAATCCTTCCAAAATGGGAGACCCGTAAGGAAAGTGGCCATCACACCGAAATGGTAGGCCCATTGGGTGTGGTGAGATTACCGTTGGTAAGTAATCTTCTCCGATCCAATGGAAAGGCTTTCATTGGGCTAGTTCATGTTGTAGCTCACATGGATTTGGATGTCGGTTATGGTTCCATCCCCTCTATATTATAAGCATTATGGCATTTCATGCATCATAATTTCATGGTATATTGATATATTATTCATTCTTATATTCACTTCTATATATGTGCCCTTGCCATGTAGGTTGTTATAGGTTCATGTGCATATGCAAATCATACATAGTGCTTTATTGTCCTAACTCATACTCTTTTCTACATGTTCTAACCATGTAGGTACCGGAGATGACTTCTATATTCCACCGAATGATGTGTGATAATCTTGAAGCCCATTGTTTGTGGTGAGCCCTTTTATGCAAGGGCAATAGCCACTTTCTATCTAGCTAGCATTGTTTTTACTTTCCTTTACTTCTGTATTGAGGGTGAGCCTCAAACTATGTCGAGGCCCCGCTTATCTTATGTAGAGGCTTGTTGGACAAATTAAACTCTTGTATGTTGGCTTTGTAATTTTTTGGACATCATGACTATTGAGATATTATGATTATGAGCTTTGATTATGGAAATGGTATTGATTATGCTTATGACTTGATGTTGGGATTGTATTTGACTATGTGCTTATGTGGAAAGTCCCATAATCCCGGTGTGCCCCCATAGATTGAGTCCTACTTACCCACCCCTTAGAGATAACTGTTATGTGCTTTGTGAAATCATGTTCATCCCATTCCCGACAACATCCCTATAGCTTGAGTCCAAAGCCCCGATTTCCTTAGAACTTATGTGTTATGTGGTTTGTTTTCGTTCTTCCGAACCGATGATGTGTGTGATTATGCTATGATGACTTGATTGAGGACTTTTGAGTTCTCCTTCGCCATGTCACATCTAGGCCCCCATCCGGGTCGTGACAAGATTCCTCATACTAGCACGTACTCTTTGTCTACATGATCTAACTATATAGGGATAGACGACAATGAGACTATTCCTCTATTTCATGGAAAGAGTTAGATTGTGCTTTGATGATTATTGGCGAGTTCCCATGCTTTAGGGATAAGCCTTGTTCACGTTATGATTTTATAAGTTGAGACATTATGATTTTATTTGCTATTCTATCTTGAAGGTGAGCTAGTAGTATGTTCTACACCCCCGCCAGGATCTATGATGTTGAGGCATATTTTAGACTTAAGATGTTGTAATTCTCCTAAGAGATACTATGACTTTGATACTGATACGTTCCACTTGCCACTCTCTTATGAATTTCTCACTTTACCTTATGTATGCTTATGATAACAAGAGGCTTGTATGGGGCGTCTTCCGGTGTCCCATTCATCGTGTCACGGCTAGTCCCTAGGTTTGGGGCATGACAAACTTGGTACCAGAGAATAAGGTTCGAAGGAATCCTAGGGAGTCCAATATGTTGTGTCTCGTAGAGTCTTGTTCATAGGTGTGAAGAACGCCACATTCATTTGCGAGAGGCTATGAGACATTTAGGAATTCTTTGCCTTTTTTGTGATCTATGCTATGCCTTCAATACTCTCATTTTCCCTAATTCTTGTCCTTTGATATTTTAAGAAGATGCCTCCATGACGTGCTCCATTCCCTAGGGGATTTGATGCTAATGAGGACCATGTTCCTCCGGCTCCTGAAGTCCCTCAAGCTAACCAAGTGACCAATAAGGAGTTTAGGGCCGCTATCACTATGTTGACTCAAGTTGTTGCTTCTCCAAAGACTCCTACTTCGACTTCAAGGGTGAGAGATTTTTTTAGAATGAATCCTCCAGATTTCCATGGTTTAAAGGTTGAAGAGGATCCATAAGAGTTTATTGATGAGGTTTATAAGGTGGTGAAGATTATGGGGCCATCATCCAAGGAGAAGGCCGAGTTGGCATATTATCAACATAAGGGAGTCACTCAAGTTTGGTTCACACAATGAAAGTTTGAAAGAGTTGAGGAAGGTTCTATTGATTAGGAGATGTTTAAGGCCACTTTTCTTGATCGCTTCTTTCAACTTGAACTAAGGAAAGATAAAGTGATGGAGATTATGTATCTAAGGAAAGGTGGTATGAGTGTGAGGGAGTATGCCCTCAAGTTCACAAAATTGTCTAAGTATGTTCCTTCTTTGGTTGCCAACTCTAGGGCCCGTATGAACAAGTTCACCTTGGGTGTGTTCGATTTGGTGAGGATGGTGTGTAAAGTCGTGATGATTATCAAAGAAATCGATATTTCTTGGATCATGACTTATGTTGAGAAGTGCAGAGTGAAAAGCTTCAAAAGATGTGGATGACAGAGTCTAAAAGGGCTCAATTTGGTAGTGGATATTTTCATGTTAGTTTTGGTGGTGGCTGTTTCCAACAAGTCCAAGGGTCATCTAAAGGTTTGACAAGGATAGGGTGCCTACTCCTAAGGTTCAAGGTGATGTTGTGAAGAGTGGTGGTGTTATTCATCTTAGGCATGCTAAGTGTGGGAGGAACCATGTTAGTGATTGCTTGAGAGGAATGGGTTCTGGCTATGGTTGTGGAAATATGCACCACAAGATCTTTGAGTGTCCTAATGTTTCTAACAAAGGTAGAGAAGGTCATACTCATGGCCATATAACTCAAAGAGCGCAATTGCAACAAGGTGCCCTATCACGACCGAAGTGTAGAGCCTAGGAGCTGTTAATTTGAAAAAACATGACTTGACTTTATTTTGAAAATTCAATTAATTACTTAATCAATTTAATTAAAATCGAATTTCCAAATTTTACAGAGTCACCACTTAATTTTTAAAGAAAAAATTAAGAAACTGATTTAATTTAAGACTTTAACAGAAAAAATCTTAAAATTTTTAAAGATCCGGGTAAGGGGTTCAATTTCTATTTTGAGGAGAGGTTAGTCACTCAAAATAGCCGCTAACTTGCGATTGACCGACGATTAAGACGTTTTGACTAACTTTGAAAATTAATTTTAAAAGAACTAACTTTAAAAAAAATCTAAGGCATATTTAAAATAATTTCCCAAAGATTTTAAAATCTAACCAGAATTTACCAATTTGACAACTTAGAAAGATTGAATTAAGTTACTAAAGTTTAAAAATCAACTAAAATGGCTAAGTGTTAAAAAGGGATCTAAAGTTATGAAAATCTACTAAAATGGCTAAGTGTTAAAAGGGGACTAAAGTTTAAAAATCAACTAAAATTTCTAAGTGTTAAAAAGGGGACTAAAGTTTAAAAATCAACTAAAATGGCTAAGTGTTAAAAAGGGGAAACATTTCATAAATATTTCAAGGAAAGAAAAACTTGAACCATTTTAAAGGATTTTCCACAAAATTGTTTTTACTAAAAGAGACTTAATCATTAAAAATTATAAAATCACTAAGAATTAACACAAATAGTTCGACTTCGGGAAATTTAATTAGATTAAAAATAAAACAAATAAAGTATTAGTGTTAGAGTTAATCAACAACAAATACAATAAAATATTAAATAAAATAAACTAAAGAAGAGAAAATTTTGGGCTTGGTAGGCCCAAGACTCCACCTGTCCTAATTTTCTAGGGTTTGGGCCTGCATGACCCTTAAAATGTCCTCCTTAGGTTGCTGCTGTACCTGGGCTTTTTAGCCCCCTGTTTCCTGCTACTGAACTTGAAGTTGGGCTTTTTGCCCTTTTATCCTCTATTTTGCTTTTCCCTGTTGTATACACTAAGAGTATACCAGTGTATACTTTATGTATACTGATGTATATCAACTTCTATAATCTGTAATTCAGTTCCCTCCCATCTAGAAAATGATGCTGACTCGAGGAAATGCAAGGATAAAGTCCCACAGGACTCGGGTCGAATTCACCTTTTTGAGTGCAGAGAACTGGAACTACGAGCTGGAAGCTGAAGCACACACCACAAATTCGAGACTCTTTTATGAAAATTTCAGGTTCGACACCAAAATTTCAGCTTTGAACTTTCTCTAGCTAACAAGCTCTCTGAAAATAAATAGGGATTCTTAGGGTTTTGAGAGTAGAAGGAGGATGGGAATTCGCAATGAAATAGTCACTCTCTCCTCTGGAATGGAGAGTGGTTAGGGCTCGATGGGCGGAAACAACGAAGGTTGAAAGGGGATTTTCAGACTGAAATCTGGATAGAATTTCATTTGAAATTTGAATTCACCCAATCTTTGAGGATATGGGGTATCCTGAATTTTTTGGAGAGGTTCAACTTGTTCTAGAATCCAGCCGTCGATTTCCCGTGGACGAGGCACGATATCGACACCAGGAAGATTCACCAAACGAACTCATACTGGGGTGACGAAGGGGCGACGTGTGTCTACTGGCATGGTTGAGGACGTTAGGGAAATCTTTGGGTGAACGTTAGGGGGCTATTCTGGGTTTGATGAAGAAGGAGGACGAAGAGCGTCGGGGAGTGGAGAGAATTAAGGGAGAAAAGAAATGGATTTTGGGGGCGCGTGGGGCGTTGGGGTGATATATGTAAGG
This sequence comes from Solanum aculeatissimum, assembly GCA_038996855.1. Lineage (NCBI taxonomy): Eukaryota > Viridiplantae > Streptophyta > Magnoliopsida > Solanales > Solanaceae > Solanum > Solanum aculeatissimum. Next base: position 4,784 of record JBCEWC010010010.1, read on the forward strand.
GTGTACATGTATGTATCTGTGTATGTATATGTTTGGTTGAAGAAATAAGGAGGTGGGCCAGGTTCGGCATGATCTTAGACTGGGTTAATGAATTAATTTTGGGGGTCGAATGGGGGAATTTCGGATGGGCTGGGTTGGTTTATGTATGGGCTGATGAAGAGGTAAAGGGAAACAGGCTGAATGGGCTGAAAACATAGGCTGCTGAAAAATAAGGAGTGGGTCGGGTAAATGGCTTTAAACGGGCTGGGATGAGAGGAAGAGTTGGGCCAATTTGGTTAAAAAAAATGGGCCAAATAATCTGAAAAATGGGACAAGGGGGAAAGGATTAGAAATTACGGAAATAGCCATTTGAATTACAAAAGTGGCCATTTAAAATGTTGTCAATTTTGGAGAAATTGATTAAATTGACCACAAGACGAAACTATATGAATTAATTAAAAAGCTTTTGATATCAAATAACTTAAAATAATAATTCTAACTATCAAATAGTTAATTGTAGAAGTGATTAAATTGAAAATAACAAAATTCTTATCGAGAACTTGGTGAAAATATTGAGTGAGACATAAATTAAAATACGCGACATTTGAAATTAGAGGATAGAACAGAATTAGGCATAACAAGATTTAATCTTCAAAAATCATTAAAAATATTTTTGCATTTCGAAAACTAATTATTCGAAGTTGTTTAAAATTAAAAGCTCGATATTTAATTCGTATTGTGGAGGGTAAAAATCAGATGTTAACAACTGTCCCTTTCTTTGGGTATGATCGATGAAAGAGATTATGGACAAAGAAACTAGACAAATCCAATTTTTAGCCGACCACATCTTCATCTGAAAGTCTTTCGGTACGAACTTGAGAAATTATGGCCAGACCCTGGTTTCGGGTTTCCTACATATCTCAGGTTACATGAGAATTCAGGCCACTTGTAGTTCAAAATGCTAGATTTTACACACGATTTTGGAAAATATTCAAAAGCTATCCCAATATCGGATTATGGAGAAATTGAGATACTCGTGAATGAGATTTAAGATTTGAGTTAGAATACAACCGAGTTTTCAAAATTGAGTCTGCCTACATATCCTTGGACTGAGCAATCAGACTGTTTGTAGTTCGAATCCATCGGTTGAAAAGGAAATCTCTTATTTTGAAATAGTTCGGGAGGAGTGACAAATAAGTTAAATCATGAAAAAAAGGCTTCCAACCTCTCAACTATAAATGTGGCGCGCTTCACACCTATAATTAAGAACTTACACAAACATAATTTTTAAAGTTCTTGGTACATCGTCACTCGGATTGGAGAAATAGATTCCAGTGGGAATTGAAATCACTTGGATGCGAAACTAAAAACATAATAAACTCAGGAAAAAAGCCCCACATACCTTTTGATAGGGGTGTGGTTGGATTATGGTGTTAGTCACTTCTTAGCTCGCGTCCGAAGAGTTTGACACCCCTCTTCAGACTATGTCCCAGTTAGCTGCTAAGAATGAGTTCCACGTTGTGTTGCGTCCTAATTAGTGACATCCACACCTGTGGTTTAGTTTGAGAATTCATCCTTTTGGATGCTATCGATAGGAGTAAGACGAAAAATTGTTAGTAGAAATCATAAATTGAATATAGGGGATGATGTATTTTACCATGCTCGATGAAATAGCCATCTCGGCAACTTAAAATAAAATGATCTTCTTGGTGGCTTGAAATAAAATAGTCTTCTTGGCGGTTTGAAGATGCAATGATCCACTCGTCAACTTGAAATAAAATAGCCTTTTCGACGAATAAATAATGAAATAATTCACTCCGCAATGCATGATAAAATGATTCTCTATTTAGCTTGAAAATAAAATAGCCTCTCCATGATTCGCTCCACGATGCATGATAGATGATAGCTTGAAAATAAAATAACCTCTCCATGATTCGCTCCGCGATGCATGATAGATGATAGCCTAAAAAATAAAATATCCTCTCCATGATTCGCTCCGCGATGCATGATAGATGATTGCTTGAAAATAAAATATCCTCTCCATGATTTGCTCCGCGATGCATGATAGATGATTGCTTGAAAATAAAATATCCTCTCCATGATTCACTCCGCGATGCATGATAGATGATAGCTTGAAAATAAAATATCCTCTCCATGATTCACTCCATGATGCATGATAGATGATTGCTTGAAAATAAAATATTCTCTCCATGATTTACTCCGTATGCATGATAGATGATTGCTTGAAAATAAAATAGCCTTCTTGGAGGGTTGAAGATGCGATGGCCTTCTTGGAGGCTTGAGATAAAATGGCCGTCTCAGCGGCGTGAAAATAAAATAGTCTTCTAAAAAAACTTTACAAATGAAGCAACTTTCTCATCAACTTGAAAATAGCATGTGATGGTTTATTGGAAATTTGAGCGAGAAGATTATTTATCTCATTTATTTCCTCTGCAAAGTAAGACCTACAAAAGTTTTTCCTGCATCCAAAAACAAATTATTAGTTTCAAAACGAATTGATCTGTGTTGATTCTTCGGTTGTCTGCTCCTCGTCGTGTCATTTGGTGAAATTTTTGAGATCGTCCTCAAACCCAGTTAAATGTTGTGATAAATCACCAACTGGTTAGAAGAACCCTAAGAATGTTTTAACCTTCTTCGAAATTCTGTCCCAGTTGAGATTTCAAAGCTGTCTTTGATTCTGACTTGTTGGAGATGAATCTTCTCGTTGAGAATTTTTGAGTTCCTGTCAAAACTTCTATCCCTGTTTCCTTTGTGGGAGTATGACCGAGCCGTTGTGGGACCTACGTATCCCGTTGAGATAGAAATTAGGTCAAACGTAGTTCCCCTCTCGGGAGGGAAAGGACAATAGAAAAATAAATAAGAAAATGACTGAAGCCGACATAGGCCGCCTACGTATCTTATTCTTGAGAATTCAGGTCAAACGTAGTTCAAAGTAAAAAGGGATAATAAAAAGGGACAAGGGGATGACCGAGGCCAACATGGACCGTCTACGTGTCTCATTCTTGAGAATTCAGGTCAAACGTAGTTCATTACAAGGGGATTAATTTAAAAATAAGCAAAAGAACAATTACAAGTAGAATAATATGGTTACAGGGAAAAACGTAAAGAAAATTCTGAATCTTCAAACATGGTACCTTTTGACAGTATTTGAGTGGATCGACAGGTTATGATAGGCAATGTTTGAGCTGAATTCTGACACATCATCATATGGTAAGATGATTGCACTCTTTGAGCAAGTTGACAAGCGCTTTCTTTTGCGTCTTTATCAAATTAACAACTATTCTGACTTCTCTGGTGTTTTTGTCTTCTCTCAGATTCATAGTTTCAAGCTGGCCTCATTTGGTTCATTCAACTTTTTACATGACATGATATTGGCAGGTTTAAAATTATTTTACTAAAAGCATAAACAAACATTGTTAGATAACAAAATTGACACAAGTAAAGTAAACTTTCGCAATAAAAGAAGCTTTTGTTTAAAAGAAAGAAAGAGAAACTTTGGCATAGCCATATGACAAATTGTCTTTTTCAAACGTCTCGAGAGAATTAAAGAATAATGAGGTAAAATAATATAAAAGGTGGGCTTCGAGCCTCTTTGGTCTATCGCTGATTTTTGAGAAAAATATATATATATAAAAAGAATTGCCTTCATCTACCAAAGTGAGCGAAAAAATCAAAAGCGGAGTGGACGCCTAATTTTGCTCTTTCGAGTCGGTGTCTTGTACACCTAATGTCTCAGTCAGCGCAACATCATCTTCTTTAAATAAGTCCTATATTCCTCCCCTTAGACCATTGTCTTTATCGTGATTTATTATTGGCAAAGACTAATGCAAGTGAGGCCATGATTTTGACGAAGTGTGATTGACCTCATTCTTCTCTTCAATCATCAAAGAAGAACCTTGGTAAGGTATCATGATCAGAAATTCAGATTTTTGTGTTTTGCTTGAAGAGGCAACAATTTTCTCACAAGGATGAGAGTTCACTGGAATTATAACTTTATCCATAAACCAACCTTCATTGACTTCTATCGTATTAATAGTCTCCTGCTGATGATGGGGTAGGGGATTACTGTTGACGCTATGAGTGACAGTTTGAAGAGTGACAACCTTTTGATCAATCAGGTCTTGAATTTTGTGTTTCAAGTAGATACAACTCTCAGTGGTATGTCTAACACCTCCCGAATGATAAGCACAGTGAAGATTAGGCTTATAAAATTTGGGATTGACATTGGTGTTCTTCAGTTGGATAGTTTGTACTAGACCAACTGCTTTCAACCTTTCAAAAAATTGAGTTCGACTTTCAACCAAAGGAGTGAAACCTCAATGAATATTCTTCAAAATACTTGGACAAAGAATATTACAATTATTTCTTGAAGATGGAGGGATTTGACTGTAGTTGGGTGGATTTTGGAAAGTAGGTTCTAGGATTTGAAATTCTGAATATTGTGGATCTCGATAACTTGGAAGGGTATTTTGATAATTTAGCGATGGAGCTTGGTAATTTGGAGAGATACTTTGGTAATTTGGCCACGGAGCTTGGACATTTAGAGGGATACTTTGGTAATTTGGCCATGAAACTTGGACATTCGGAGGGATACTTTGGTAATTTGGCCATGAAGCTTTGACATTCGAAGGGATACTTTGGTAATTTTTCCATGAAGCTTGGACATTTGATCGGACAGAAAAAATTGGGTAGGGATTTTGTGGAGCTCTGGAGAAGGTATTGGATAGCGAATGCTTTCGACTATTGTATTTGACATGTTGTGATCTTGGTTCAGATGAAACAGAAGAAACATTTTCCCTCTTCCTCCTCAATAGCACTGAAGGTTTAGTTTGATTAGCTATTCGAGCAATTTTTTTTGTCTCAAGACCGTACTCGATAGTCTCACCAACTTTAACTATTTCATCAAATTTTGCTCCTATAAGGGGCAACATCTTCTCAAAGTACTCCGGCTCTTGAATACGTAGAAAGGTATCGGTGACCTCTTGCTCGGTCATAGGAGTTTTAAACTTTTCGACCTTTTTCCTCCAACGGTAAGCATATTCTCGATAGCTCTCAGTAGACTTTTGTTTAATTTTCTCCAAAGCGTATCGATCAGGAACGAGTTTGATGTTGTAAGAAAATCTTTCGATAAATTCAATGACCAAAGCATTCCAGCTGGACCACAATTTCATTTCTTGAGAGGTAAGCCAATCCAAAGCCTCTCCACTCAGACTTTGGACAAAGAGTCGCATCAATAGAGCCTCATTTTTCTCAACTCCCATGATTCGATTGCAGTAGGATCTCAAATGAACCAGGGGATTTTCGTCTCCACTAAAAGTGTCAAATCTATGTACTTTAAACCCTTCTTGAAGGTCCAAATCCGAACAAATGGTCATTTCGATTAAATTAATGCTCTCGCTATTTTCATTTGTTTTCTCTTTCTCTTTCGATAGACTTTGGTCAGGGAAGGAATCTTTGGACTTTTTAGACCTTATAAAGTACAGATGTCCAGTCATTTTCTCAACACAAATCAATTCTAATTACCTGTAAAATGAAAAATAACTCCAAAGATAGATATGCAAGTTGTTGTTTGTAACGAATAATGCAAAATATCACACAAAAAGGTAAACACATAATAGTTGCATTGCTCGAAGATATACTAGCACAGGAAAATGACTAAATAGGTGAAAAGTTGCCTATTTAATTTGAGATTTGTGAATGAGGGAGATACTACCAAGGTTTCCTTGCATCTTTGACTTTTGTAAGGATGGAGGAGAAAAATAAGCATTTTCCAAAATATGGGTCGAGCCTTTGAAGGCTGCCTACCTATCTCACGAAGGAGACATCAGGCCCTACGTAGTTCGATTAGTACAAAGGAAAAGCTTTGATTCAACAGTACTTCATTACATGGAAATTAAAAAGTACAAAATAGAGATAATGTGAGAAATATAAACTGACAGTAAGGAATTGTTTATTGAGATAGGAGGAGTTTTAGAAGTTGGTTAAGAGATTCGGACTTTGTTGAGAAACTTGAGACTCGAAGAGTATTTGATCGGACATTTGACAGTGGCTAATATTTGTGCCTAAAGGTTCTAAAAATTTTGAAACAAGGTGGGCTAGATTTCATCCAAATAAAACAACATAAGCACATAAACAGTTATAACAAAGAGCACATAAACAATTATTGCACGTCCTAAATGCAGGTGACCCTTTTATGCCAGGGTAGGCCTAACGATTTGAAAGATGTATCATGTCGTTTTAAATATTTCATTGTTCTCCAGAAAAAATTCTATTCAACAGATAAAAATATTTACAAAGCGTAATAACAAGGGATACATTTTTAGGGAAGGAAAAGTGCAAATACAAGAAAAAACAATCCCGCGCAAGGGACATGACTAACTAGAAGAAGATACTACTCTTTTTTCGTCTTTCTCCATTTCTTCCCGAACGTGGTGACCATGTCGAAATCTAGAAATTGTCCGGCCATCTACAAAAGAGAAAATATATTAGAAACCCCCCAAATCCGTGAACGATGACTTATTTAAAATGACAGATAAATCCTTCAAGTTAAACAAAAATATGATCGTCCAGTTGGGTCGGGGGCCACTTTGGACTCAAGGTGGGCTACTAATGGGCCCAAGACCCCTTGGGTATTGGGTCGACCTAGGCAAATGCTTAGAAACAAATATTTGGGTTTCGCTCTAACCTAGGTGGGATTTTGAATTGATCGGGGACCCAGGCGGACAAGCCGAGTTGGAAATCGTGACAACCATTGGACGCGTTACGAACCAATAAATTGTCACTTTTTCTGGAAAAGGGTCAAATATTTGAAAATTTAGCTGCGGGTTCGCAAAACCATCTTTTCAAATACGAACAGATATATCATAAGTGCCATGAATGCAAATGACAGTTTATATTTTGAAAATTAAACAAATAAAGTCGCACATAGACAAATAATGAAAATTAAAATTACTAATTATTACAAACCCAAATAGTTAGTCAAATAAACCTAATCTATGGTTAGAACCTAATTTAATTCCCCAGCAGAGTCGCCATTTCTGTTAATTTGAAAACAAATGACTTGACTTTGTTTTGAAGATTTAATTAATTACTTAATAAATTTAAGTAAAATCGAATTTCCAAATTTTACAGAGTCGCCACTTAATTTTTAAAGGAAAAAATAAGAAAACTGATTTATTTTAAGACTTTAATAGAAAAAATCTTAAAACTTTTAAAGATCCGGGTAAGGGGTTCAATTTCTATTTTGAGGAGAGGTTAGTCACTCAAAATAGCCGCTAACTTACGGTTGACCGGCGATTATGACGTTTTGACTAACTTTGAAAATTAATTTTAAAAGAACTAACTTTAAAAAAATCTAAGGCATATTTAAAAGAACTTCCCAAAGATTTTAAAATCTAACCATTATTTACCAATTTGACAACATAGAAAGATTGAATTAAGTTACTAAAGTTTAAAAATCAACTAAAATGGCTAAGTGTTAAAAAGGGGACTAAAGCTTTGAAAATCAACTAAAATGGCTAAGTATTAAAAGGGACTAAAGTTTAAAAATCAAGTAAAATTTCTAAATGTTAAAAAGGGGACTAAAGTTTAAAAATCAACTAAAATGGCTAAGTATTAAAAAGGGGAAACATTTCATAAATATTTCAAGGAAAGAAAAACTTGAACCATTTTAAAGGATTTTCCACAAAATGTTTTTTACTAAAAGAGACTTAATCATTAAAATTCACGAAATCACTAAGAATTAACACAAATAGTTCGACTTCGGAAAATTTAATTAGATTAAAAATAAAACAAATAAAGTATTAGAGTTAGAGTTAATCAACAACAAATACAATAAAATATTACATTAAATAAACTAAGGAGGAGAAAAAATTGGGCATGGGAGGCCCAAGACTCCACCTGTCCTAATTTTCTAAGGTTTGGGCCTACATGATCCTTAAAATGTCCTCCTTAGGCTGCTGCTGTAACTAGGCTTTTTAGCCCCCTGTTTCCTGTTGCTGAACTTGAAGTTGGGCTTTTGCCTCTTTTATCCTCTGTTTTGCTTTTCCCTGTTGTATACACTAAGAGTATACCATTGTATACTTTATGTATACTGATGTATATCAACTTCTATAACCTGTAATTCAGCCCCCTCCCATCCCGAAAATGATGCTGACTCGAGGAAATGTAAGGATCAAGTCCCACAAGACTCGAGTCGGATTCACCTTTTTGAGTGCAGAGAACTGGAACTACGAGCTGGAAGCAGAGGCACACACCACAAATCTGAGACTCTTTTATGAAAATTTCAGCTTTGACGCCAAAATTTCAGCTTCGAACGTTCTCTGGCTAACGAGCTCTCTAAAAATGAATAGGGATTCTTAGGGTTTTGAGAGTAGAAGGCGGCTGGGAATTCGCAATGAAATTGTCACCCTCTCCTCTGGAATGGAGAGGGGTTTATATAGGCTGAGATTAGGGCTCGATGGGCGGGAACAATGAAGGGTAAAATGGGATTTGTGGACTGAAATCTGGATAGAGTTTCATTTGAAATTTGAATTTGCCCAATCTTTGAGGATATGGGGTATCCTGAATTTGTAGGAGAGGCTCAACGTGTTCAAGAATCCAGCCGTCGATTTCCCGAGGACGAGGCATGATATCGACACCTGGAAGATTCGTCAAACGAACTCGTACAGGGGTTACGAATGGACGAAGCGTGTGTACTGGCATGGTTGAGGACGTTAGGGGGAATCTTTGGGTGAATGTTAGGGGGCTGTTCTGGGTTTGATGAAGAAGGAGGACGAAGAGCGTCGGGCGAGTGGAGAGAATTAAGGGAGAAAAGAAAGGGATTTTGGTGGCGCGTGGGGTGTTGTGGTGCTATATGTGAGGGTGTACATGTATGTATCTTTGTATGTATATGTTTGGTTGATGAAATAAAGAGGTGGGTCGGGTTCGGCGTGACCTTGGACTGGGTTAATGAATTAATTTTTGGGGTCGAATGGGGGAATTTCTGATGGGCTGGGTTTGTTTATGTATGGGTTGATGAACAGGTAATGGGAAACGGGTTGAATGGGCTGAAAACATAGGCTACTGAAAAATAGGGAGTGGGCCGGGTAAATGGCTTGAAACATGTTGGGATGAGAGAAAGAGTTGGGCCAATTTGTCCCAACAAATGGGCCAAATAATCTGAAAAATGGGACAAAGGGGAAAAGATTTGAAATTACGGAAATAGCCATTTGAATTAGAAATGTAGTCAATTTTTGTGAAATTGATTAAATTGACCACGAGACGAAACTATACGAATTAATTAAAATGCTTTTGATATCAAACAACTTAAAATAATAATTCAAACTATGAAATAGTTAATTTTAGAAGTTATTAAATTGAAAATAACAAAATTCTTATCGAGAACTTGGTGAAAATATTGAGTGAGACATAAAATTAAAATACGCGGTATTTGAAATTAACGGATAGAACATAATTATGAATAACAAGATTTAAACTTCAAATATCATTAAAAATATATTTTGCATTTCAAAAACTAATTATTCGAAGTTGTTTAAAATTAAAATCACGATATTGAATTCGTATTGTGGAGGGTAAAAATTGGATGTCAACAGGAGCAACATGGGAAATGGGGAGCCCAAGGGTACCCCAAATAAGCCTCATAGAATATATAAGCACATCCTTGGTTATGAAACGTAATTTAAGCATCGATTAGTAATACTAAGGGGATTCGAGACTTATGACACAATCTATGGGAGGAAGGGGTAAGGAGTTTCCATCATTCAATCTCTTCAACACATGATAAGGAAAAGGGAAAATGGCACACACTCTATGGGGAGTAGGGACTTAGGGAAATTCACCATCTCATTAACAACAACACAAACATCAAGATACATGGGATGGTACAAAGGGGAAAGTCTCTATAGAAGTGCAAATATCACATACTACGTACAAAGCATGAGTATCCAATAATACGTCTAGTCATGAGTGGGATAAGGGCCAAGAAATGTCCCATGATCACCCACAATATAAGACATAAGTATAACAATGTCTCAATATAACAAGCTATATAGAAAATGGATATTTCTCTCGAACTAGAGGAATTACCACAAGCAAAGATCTTCTCTCGTCGAACTAGTCACGAGAGGTGGATGAGGAAGTGCTTCAGTGCTAACATGTAGATCATGTAGCAAAAAGTATGCATTAGTACTTTGAATATATTAGTATGTGGGATACAATGCAACAAGAGATCATAAGTCATAATAGACAAGATGCATAATCATATATAATGGTAACAAGCTCAATATGCCAGGAATGATCAATGCCTTAGTCAAAACATGCATGGAAGCTAAAACATAATTTAATAATATAACATACATATGTGGGATAATACCGTAACTGATATATAAGAACATGTTAGCTACTACATAGAATCCTACATAACCCCCTACATTGTCACAGGGAGACCACTTATTGGGTTAACTTCATCAAATTAAGCATGCATTTTTCATCAATAATATGGCCTATGCGGATTCACTAGCCTAACCTACAAGGGCTTCTATGGTAGCACATAGTTAATGAAACAAGAGATTTCTACTTAGACTCCTATACTAAACCATACCTCAATGCCCTATTCGGTGCTAAATTATTCCCATAGAATACATTATAAACATAACCATAATCGTATATATTCATAATCTTGTAAACATAGCATCGTTCTAATAGGATTAGCTCATAACTTATGATCGATCAAGTGAGAATTATCCTTATCACAAGAGGATCCGTTCTTTTGGTGATAATTGTACTTATCACCAACTTAACATTCATAAGAGGGTTTCATAAATATTTCATAACTTTCACAAACATGCAAAGAATATAGTTGAATCCTCATCATTTTGAAATCATACTTCATTAGAGAACTTAATATGAAAATTGGGTGGGTTATTACATATAAGCTTTAAATCACGGAACTCGTGAGGACTATGCATAAACATAGTGTAAATCACCATTTCAATCATTCTCAAAAATCCACCACAACCATTCATATCATCATTTAAGCATAGGTATGGAAACATGAAATTAGTCTTGTAAAAACATCAACTTCATAACACTTCATGGCATCATAATATTCTTAACTTGAATATCATAAAATAGTTCATAATAATAAACCCTTGAAGGAGCTCATGAGATCTAAGTAAATAGATGATAATTCTCAATATAAAGCTTGCATAACAACAGTAAAAAGAAATACCCATAAGAAATCAACCTTGAATTTCAAAGAATCGAGTGAAAGGGTTTTGGGGCTCCATTAGTGGAAGAACCCATGGGTGAATGACCCATATACCTTAAGGCCTTGAAATTTATAAAGAAGACTTGAGGAGACTTGAGGATTCACCTTGAGACTTAACCTTCAATGGAAGAGCTTGAAACCCTAGGAGTTCTAATGATTTTGAGAAGAGGGATTTTTAGGAGGAATTCGGGAGAGATCGTGAGAGGAATAGGGCTAAAAATGAGTAAATGTTCATGGACTCCCGCATATATGGGTGTTGGTATATGTCCCAATTGCCCTCACTTAAATTTGGAAATTATCAAAAAAATTTGTACATGGATGAAATAGAGGCGCGACACAGAGGTGTTCCCACACTTTTTATTTTCATATGAATTTCAATTTTCCCCTATTTGATCTGGGAATAAGTTTATGCCACTTTTGTACTATAATGAACCCTCTTTGTGATGCAGAGAGGTCACAAACTCTTCTTGAAAGTGCCAAAACATATAATTTTTTTTGATATGGTTGACTTCAAAATTGAAGGAGATCATTTTACCACAAAAATTTGTCTCCTTAAAAGAATACAAACTCTGGTTTTCCAGAAAACTTATGGAAATTGCATTATTCATGTAATTAATCATAAGGGAATTCTAAATTTCTTGAGAGTATTACATGCTTAAGCTTATGGAGGTGCTCCACGTGGCAATTGATCCTATGCATTATGTACTAGGCAAGAGGTTGAAGAGTCTCCCAATGTGATTATGGGTTTGTTAAGAGTCTTTGATAATAATGTATATACTTTTCTTGACCCCGATGCTAATATTTCTTTTGTAACTCCTTACCTTTCCATAAAGTTTGATGTGTCTCCAGAAGTATTATTAGAGTGTTATTCGGTCTATACTCCAATTGGTGAGTCAATCCTAGCCAAGAAAGTTTATAGAAATTTTCTCATGTTGGTCTTGCATATAGTCTTTCTATGTGATCTTGTTGAACTTGACATGACTAATTTTAATGTAATTCTTGGTATGGATTGGTTTCATGAATCTTATGCTTTTATTGATTTCAAAATCCATAGGGTCACATTCCAAGTTCCTAATGATTCCAGCCTTGAGTGGAAGGGAACAAGTTATGTGTTGAAGGGTAAGTTTATCTCCTATGTAAAAGCTATGAAAATAATATCCAACGGGTGCATATGTAATAACTCGAAAATTTTCAAAATCTCCTTATTATTGGTATTATATGATTTAATACAAGTCATAGTTGAGTTTTGGTAGCCACGGGTTGAGCTTAAGTGGCCAAATACAAATTGGGCTAGTTAGTAGCCTAGAGGGACAGTTTCGGAAGTGTACTTCAAACAGTCATAACTTTTGATATAGGATGAACCATGTGAGATAATACATATCAACTAGTTTAACCCTATTTGCAACACAACTGGTTTAACTCTATTTGGAGTTCCGATGAGGGGGATATGGCCCAAACAGTGAGACTGTCTGAAATTCGGAAGCCATTGGAGATAGGCTCAGAAAAGTGGACAAGGACAAGGCCATGAGCCGTCAAACTTTGCACAGATCGTCTAGGGTGTCTTCAAGTGGTCCAGTGAGCTAGGGGTGGCCTGGAACCACCCCTAAGAGAAGTATAGGTCAACGAGACCTTGGACGGTCCGTTTGGACCTAGACGGTCCGTTTGGACCTAGACGGTCCGTATACTACGCCGTGAAGTGGGGCAGTAGCTTGTCCAAGCCAAGGATGATTTTGGGAGGTTAAGTATGGGCTCAACGGACCCCCACACGACCATTCACACCTTAGACGGTCCGTCAAGTGGTTCGTGAAGTGTTACAGAAAGTCCTCCTAGGGTTCGCGCTGAAAAGTTTGACCAATTGTTGTCTGATGGAGGGGTTGACGCGTCGTTCACCAGTAAACAGAAGTGTAGCTTCCTTTTGACTCTGCTTAGTCTCAGAAAGTTACGTTTTATTAATGGTATTTTCATGATTTAACATTTTCCTAAGCCCCTTTTTGGTTCCCTAAGGTCTCCTAAACCCCTAAAACATTCCCCAAACCCTCATTCATCCATTCAAACTCTCCTATA
>JBCEWC010010011.1:4466-18114 GCA_038996855.1 Solanum aculeatissimum
AAGGGAAACCCTTTTCAGACTAGCAGGCGCCCCCCCCCCCCCCCCCGACACACACACAAAAAAAAGTAATTTCTTTAATATGATTTGAATAATTCTTATTTTAAAATTAACTTCTGAATTGAGTTTAAGGTCCATTTCTTTTTTAACACTATCACTTGGCAGACAAGAATCCTAGACTTTATAAACAAGTGTCCAGATACACACTTGTCCATGGCCTCTAGGAATTAATGAATTAAAATCCACAGAGACACTTAAAAGTAGTACTGTATCTCTTTTTTTTTTCTATGGCAATTCTAAATTAGAATTAAAAAATTCAAGTTTTTGGCAATCAAAATAAATAGGAGGAATTGGAGCAAAACAATGCGTTGTTTGCCACTAAAAAGCTAAAAGTGAGGTTTTAGCTTCAAGAAAAATTAAAGAGAGAATTTTGTGAAGCAAAGAAAATCATATGTATTTAGGTGGCAGACAACGTATGTCGCAGAGGGCAATTCTTAGAAGTTTGACACGTCCACTATTATATTATTGTAGTATGATTAAAAGCAAGCATTTGAGAAGAAACTTCCCCAAAGAAGCATGGACTAAGAAAGATTGCAGGAAAATCATTCAAGGAATGACATTATCAATGCATTGGACTTGAATTGGACCAACAAAATGTTTGTCTCTTAGCCCCTTTGAATGGCCAGATATGCAATTTTTTCATTTATCTGATTTTTATAAAGAAATGAATCTTCGATGTAAGTTAATCTTAAAAATTAACTTATGAACTGATGATCATCGAAGATTATATAAAAAAATAAAATTACATCGATTGACTCCAATGGGAACTCAACATCCCTCCACATGTCAAAAATTGAATATCTAAAGTGTGGACAATATAAATTAAGATGGAAAGATCTTATTAGATAAATTATGAATTGAGATGAATTCGACTTTAATAATATGAATAAAAAAGGTTAATTTGAATAAATAAAATCTTTCAATGCCACCATTTAAAGTTTGACTTTATTAACTAAAGTCTTTGAAATTGAGTAAAGATCCTAATGGCCATTTAGTGATTGTAGTCAGTAAAATTCGCGTCGAAAGAACAATAATCAAGATAAATGAGTGACAAACAATCATAGTATTTTATTTCAGATAGTTAGTGTTACAATCTTTACAAATCCTCTAATTTATTATTTCGAATATAAATTCAAGGGCTTTGAGCTTGATCTTGAATTCGATGAACTTGTTCTTGATTTTTGTATTTAGATTAAAAGGTGTTTGAGCTTGAATTTGATCTTAAGTTGTACTTGAATTCAAGGGTTGGAAGTTTGATCTTGAATTTGATGGTCTTGATATTGACTTATACTCCCTCTGTCCATTTCATGTGGCATCTTTCCTTTTCAGTCTGTCCTAAAAAGAATGTCACCTTATTATAATTAGAAACGATTTAACTTTAGTATTCCTTTTTTACTCTTAATGAAGTGATTCTCAACCACATAAATATTTAAGGATTGTTTTACACCATAATTTTAAATATCTTTCTTCTTTTCTTAAACAACTTGCCAAGTCAAAGAGTGCCACGTAAAATGGGACAAAGGGAGTATTTGATTCAAGTGTCTTTGAGCTTGATCTTGCATTTTGATGAACTTGATCTTGATTTATATTTGAATTTAAGAGCTTTTGGGTTTGATCTTAAATCTTTGTCTTGACCTCTAGAATTTGTTGAAAATGCTTAAGTTATTGAATGTTTGTCGAGAAATTTGTGGTATTTTATCTACGAGTTCTCTCTAACTTCTTGTTAGAATTTTGGTGTATTTTTTAAATTATGAGGACCTCTATTTATAGATTGTAGAATGAAAAAGTTGTGATGAGAAAATATTTCTTCAGTCAATCAAATTTAAGTGATATGTCAATATTTAATTGGTCAGAATATATCATTTGTACACATGTGAAATAATTTTATTAGCCTTTGATTCTAGTAGGCATGCCATGCCATTTTGATATGTGAAATAATCTTACTAGCCTATTTGTCTGACTTTACATGCCATGTCATTTGATATGTGATACTTAATTAGAGCTTTAGAATAATATGACATGTTGAACTTGAAAAAAGTGGGTTCATCATTTGTAGCCCAATTAAATGTATTAGCACAATAAAATTGTACTTTAATTAAATATGTAATTACTAGACTTAGACAAATAATTTAATTATACTAATCCACATATTTATTTGGACAAATATATCTTAAATTTAATATACTTTGAGTTTTTTATGAATTTAAATTTAATAATATTTTAATGTCTACATTGATTCATACTTTTTCTCCCAATTTGAACCTCCTTTTATCCTTCTTAGCTTTATATGACTCGCAATGATATATGACATGATTCTCAAGGTGATTGGATGCATTTTAGGAAAGTTTTTCAATGTTAAAAATTGAATTCACAAGAGTAAAGTTTGAGCAAAGTCAACATATTTATGATAGTTAAAAAAATCCCAAACCCCAGGTCGTTCTCTCTTCTTCTGGCGACCTGGAGTTTCGAGTATTGCCTTGATTGTGCCTTCCTCTCCCCAGCCTCAAGCTGTGGAGAGACGTCTTCTAAGATCAATTATGGATCTCTTTTTCATGCTTATTCATCTTCTCATTCTGTAACCAAAACAATTACAAATCCAATTGAGTTAGTCCATGGACCATGGTGAACCTCCTATTAAATTTACTATGGATGAGGTTGCTAAGTTCACAAGAGAAAAAGGTTTACAATAGGCGATAGTTACCTAATTGTCTTATGGTAATCCTGATTTGAATGATATTCATAGCTTAATATCCAAGCAACTTGGCATCAAAGGCAATTGTTTGGTTGGTTGGCTTGCCTATAGACACTTCTTAATCTGATTTGATCAATGTGAGGACTTTGTAGTAGCACTTTCTACTCTTGTAGGTTATTTGAAATTCAAGAGTGAAGAAATCATATATAGGGTGTTTCCATGGTACCTCCATAGCTTTGACATGGATTTCTTTTCCAAGTCTTCCACCAAGTATGTTTACAAGAAAAACTTTATTATCCATTGCTTCTGTAATGACCCTCCAAATCATTTATACTTTGTTGAGTATTTTGCAGTTGTTACAGCTTATCTATAGTGACACTAAGTCATTTGTAACTTGTTGACGCTGGCAGTTCGGTCACATGATCACTTACTTAGAAGATGTATAGTTTTTCATGTTGTAGGCCTATTTAAAGTTGAAAAATGAGTTTAGCAGTAAAGTCTAAGTGAACGGTCTCGAAACTGCATTCTGACAGTTCTATCAACTCTAAAATGGCTAAATTAGGCTAGAAGCACATTTGGTTAGAATATCAAGGTTTTCTATGTTAGTTTATACTGAGTTTTACAATTAGCCTTTAGAAAAGGCCAATAGTTGACTTTAGTCAACACACATGGTAAACATGCCTAATAAAAATTCTGACAGTACAAATAGCTCCAGGATATCGTGTTTAGCCTAGGATGACCTTTCGTTCAGTTCCTAAGGCATCTAGGTGTGTTTTGAGCCCCTCGATGGAAACTGAGTAATTGTGAAGTTAGGGATTGGGATCCTTATTTAATTAAAATGACTTTGTATGGGAATTTTGAGTGCACCGTGGGATCTGGAATGTCAAATTTGGTATAGTGACATAGTTTGGTTACGAAAATAAGATTCCAAATGAGTTTCAAACCCTATCAAGGAATTTGAACTGGAAAAGATTAAATTTTGCAACAAGGCATCTAGTGCGGCTGCTACAGTGACCTTGGCATCACTATAGTGATAGCCGCCTTTGTGGGGTGGGTCACTATAGTCACATCGGTGTCGTTATAACGAAATTCATAATAGGTTAAAAGTGAGCGTTTTTCCAGAATTCATCAAGGAACGAAGCTAAACGTCCATCGACCGGTTCTTATTCATTTTTATCCAATTCAAGTGGTTCAAAAATCTGGATGATGTATTTTTTCAAGGAGAACATCGTGGGATCAGTAGAAATCACTTTTAATACGATGTTTGAGGTAATTCTTGCCATTTTTGCTACTGTACTATAGGTTCAATTCTGTAAATTTTGGGAATTGGTTTCTTATGCATTTTATGCTATATTATACTTTGTTTCTGCTGATTTAGTTGCATCTGAGGTATAATAGTACTGGAACTATTGTTATTCATATTTTTGATCTGAATGAAACGTTGTCTCTTAAATTTGATATCGAAAGTTCCCTATTTATGTAATGACTCTGTTTTGATAGTCCAATGACATTCAGAGCTTATTAAAAAGGGGAAAGCATTGCGGAGTGAGTTGAGACACATGCGTGGTTGACATACAGGTAGGCTACAGTCTTCCTCTCTCTTAGACTGAGCCGAAGATGTATATTCTGTGTAGACCACTTGAGTAAGGAACACGGAAATGAGTTTTAAAAAAATGTATATGTAATAAATATATGGTTACATTGGTTGTCATTTATGACTGTTCGAATATCTATTGGCATGCTAAGGTTATGGTGTCTAGCATATGAATTCCTATTGTATCTGTTATTGTCTGGGTTGATAGAATGGGTATTGACCTATTGAGGATTCCTTTGGAGACTGATATGTTAATTCTTTATTGTATACTATTGGGTTGTTGTCTAGTAACTTTGGCCGATAGAACTATTAATGAACATACTGAGCATGCATGTACTATTGTATACACTATCTACTGCATTATGCTTGTCTATTGTTATTGTTAGGCCTTAGTCTAGGCTTAGGTTAGGGATGCCCTTGACCCCCGTTGTTCAAGATTGATGGACTATTATATATTCTTTCGGTATGACTTAAGAGTCATAAATCCCTTTAGACCAGATTAGCAGACTTGGTTCTGGTAGAGTAAGTTTCTATTACATCCTATGTGCCACCGATGCGAGCTCATGCTAGGTCCATAACCTATGTTCAAGTCCAGGATATTGCCTGTGTTCAAGTCGAGGATGTTGTCTGTGTTCAAGTCTAGGGTATTGCCTAAGTTTGAGTCTAGTGCATTATCTGAGTTCAAGTCCAGACTATGGTACTTCACGAGGTCGCATCTGCGATTTATGTTTTGGGCACTGTGACATATGCTTCATCGGGTAGCATCCAGGGTTCGAGGACTGGGCTCTGTGACATGTGCTTTATGTGGTTACATCCATAGTTCAAGGTCACATCCATGATTTGAGATTTTGGCTCTGTGTTCCCCTCCCGCCTTTAGAGTTAGGATACTGGTTCAGAGACAACTGATTATCTGGGATCGATTGGTACACACTTGGATGCTTGGTGCGCAGGTACACCCATTGGGCTTATGGGGGGCCCAATGGGCATATAGAGTTAGGGTATATAGTATCTTACACCTGCGTACCTGCCTGCCCTATGTTGTTCTACTCGATACCGCTTGGCTCTACTCTATATCATTATTGTGGTATCTCAGTTAGACGGTTCTATCAGAGTTGTGATTATATGTATATGATGGGGTTATGAGTACCTCCTATTTACCTTTTTATTATGGGTGAGTGTACCTATTGGGCTTATAGCGGCCAACTAGCATAAGAGCATAGACAATAGGACCTTACACCCATGTACATCATTACCTAACCATCTAGCCTCTAGTTACTTTCATATGCATCGACTTACGTACCTAGTTCTAACTATTAGATACTTGTAAAGGTATATTTGATGTATCCTTGATTTATTTACGATTCTTACTCAATCGACCTATGATGCCTACTGGGTACCATTTCCCTGGTACTCAACCCTAACATTTCTTTATCTATTTCATGGTGCAGGTCCTAGCATGAGCCAATAATAGTGACTCTTTTGATGATAGCTATATTCAGAGACTAGTGGTGAGCATTGGACACCCATGGATCCTTTCAGTCTCCTCCTATATTTTTTGCTGTCTTTTGTCACTCAAGACTTGCCTTGTGTATTATTTTTGGTTCTGTATATGTATATAGCGATGTATTATGGTTAGAGTGTTGTATCGTGTTTATAGTAGAACTGTACATGTGACTTCTATGTCCTGAGAGGGGATATTTTGTTGTTGTTATACTTACGTATGCCTAGTTTTAACTTGATCTTATGTTGGCTTTGTATAAACTATTTTTCTATGCTCATTACTAGTTCTTCTAGGATAGGGTTAGGCTTGCTTATTGGGGTTATGGTTATATCAGAGCCCTAGATTCTCTATTCTCACTTGTACAGAGTTGTTGTCTAGTAAATTGTTGTGAATGGGTACGGAGATGTCTGTGACTTATCTCCGGGAGGCTACAAGATGTGTTAGAAAATCCTTTTGTGATTGTATCCTTTATGTTTTTGTGTTTTTGGTTTTCTGGAATCTCATTTGGATCATTTTATGGAAGTTATGGATCACAGAGTTCAACCTTCAAAGAATACAGGGATGCAACACCAGCTTCAGACTGAGACCCTTTGCCAGGGCATATTCAGAAGCATTCGGATGCCCCTACTCCCCCGCAGTTGGAGGGACCTATATCAGCACCGCTCCTAGTCGCCTCTATTATGATACTTGCAGTTCAGGTGATGATTTCCCAGTTACTTGTAGCTCTTGGGAGTGCATAATAGGTGCCGACCCAAACTTTAGGGCCACTAGTGCAACCCATACAACCTCGAGCTCCTGCTCTAGTTGAGCATGTAGCCCCTGCCACCAAGCTAAATATTGCAGAGGGCATCATACCTTATGAGTAGTAGTAGGTGCTTGGTTACTTTCTTAGACTAGGCCCTCTGAGATTTTCAAGAGTGAGTGGAGAGAATACTCTATAATGACCTAGCCCGCTAGTGATATTATCCTCTTTGGTCGTAGGCCCTCACGGCTTTAAAATGTGTCACTAGTAGGTAAGATGTATTTATTATATACCCAATATCTCTCTTTTGTTTTGTTGATGTGGGACTTCTCATTTTAAGATGGGTTGTTAAATACACTCCTTTTTTGGACTCAACATCCTCGCTAAGGTTTGACCCACCATATGGAATTCACCTAGACTCAACACTGAGGTTTGCCTTGCCTCACCAGGATTCACCTAAACTTGGTTGAATTCTGACCCATATCGACAAGGATGACATAGGAGTAACTCTGATACAATCTATAATGACCCAACCCGCTAGTGTTATTGTCCACTGTAGGCCTAGGCCCTCACGACTTTAAAACTTGTCACTAGTAGGTAAGGTTTGCTTACTTATATACCTAGCATCTCTCTCGTATTTTTTTGATGTGGGACTTCTCATCTTAAGATGGGTTATAAAATGCCATCGAGTTCTTAATGATAAGTCGGGAGAGGCTGTAGTCTTTGTTACTATTGGAATCCATAGAGGCAGATTTCATAACCTACTAGTTAGATAGAGCTACCAAACGTGATGGCGTGCATACTTGGATACAAGCCGACTGGGTCACCACCAATGTCATGGATGAATTTTTTTGATGCATTTCTTACCCAATTTGCCCCTAGGAGTCTCAAAGTAGGCTTCGTGATCAATTTTCCAGCTTAGAGTAGGGCCAGTCTAACCATTTATATCAAGCTTCATTATAAGCCTCTAAGGGTATTCACGGTCACCAGATGCCTCCAGAAAGAGATCCCCCTTATTCCATAAGATAGAGGCCAAGGGATAGAGTTACAACGGCTATAGGACATGTAGGGCCCTCTTAGTCAGCTAGTTAGGGATTCAGAACCTCAGAGACAAACACTACAAGCTGTAGGGTCGACATCATGGGGACTGAGCTTCTTTAGGGTGTTATGATTACGAGGTATTAAATTACTAGTCTCGAGAATGACCCATGTAAAGAAAGATGTATTTGGCTTCCTAGGTAGGCCAGTCAACCCCACCACTAATAATTATTAGCAGAGGTTAGGATCAGGGCTACAGAAAGGGCCAACGGGACTCTAGAGATGACCTACATAGGTCCATAGATGATGTTATCCCATGTACAATTACTTTATGTTAGTAGCACTGCTATGTATTTTGACTTTAGTAAGATACTTCTTTCCTTTTATAGTAGTGGATCATTCAAGTACTGGATTTGTATTTGCTATTGTGGTAGAGTAGTATTGTAATTGGTGCTTGATTCACTTTTCCTATTTGACCTTCCATTTTGGCTTCCCTATTGTGCATAGTTTGGCTGCTTATTCTCTATCACTGTTATTATGAGCTGAAGTGAGGTAGCTGTTGAGAGTAGGTGTAATTATAGAAGTGATCCTATCATTATGCCTAGGTAATATTGTGGGTGATGTTCCATGTTAGTGGGGGTAGGTGTGCCAATAGTTAAGTTATCGGGTTCCATTGTGATTTTGCATTGTTTATTAGGTACTTTCAGTATGCATTCCCTTTTTTTGGGTGATTTTGATAATGTCGGCTTGACTAATTGGAAAATTGAGGGAAATCTTTGTAGTTTGAAATGAATGGAGTTTTTTTAGCCTATCTAGGTATTACAAATGCTTTGTCTAGGGGCTATTGCCACCCCACCGACCTGATTAACTCACCAGAGTGTTCCATTTTTATGGTCTAAGGGGTGTGAGTCTAGTTTCTAGAGACTTAAAGGAGTTATTAACTATAAATCTTATTCTGACGCTTCTAGTTGAGGGCGAGGGGTTTACAATATACTATGATGCCTCTTGGATTGGCCTAGGTTGTGTGTTGATACAGTAGGACTGAGTTATAGCCTATGCCTCTAGATACTTATGCCCCCACGAGCAGAACTACCCTACCTATGATTTATAGTTGGCAGCGGTAATGCTTGTGCTAAAAATATGACAACATTATTTATAGGGGGTTTACTGTGAGATCTATACATACCATTACAACCTACAATACATTATGAGCTAACATGATTTGAATTTCAGGCAGAGGCACTGGATTAAGTTATTAGCTGATTATGATCTCTCCATTCTATGCCATTCGGGCAAGGAATATATAGTGGTAGATGCCTTGAGCTAGAAGGCAATCTACAAGGACAAACTAGCTTATCTACCTACCATGGAGCGATCTCTAGCCTTGGACGTTGTAACGACCCAATTTTTTTTAATTTAGTAGCAATTGACCTAGGTTCATATTAGTATTGTCAAGATTGATTCGAGATTGCCATGGATTAGATGTAAGTGAGTTAAGGCAAGAACTTCATTTTTGGACTGTTTTGGGGCCTCCACTTAGACTGCTGCAACTTTGAGATGGTATAACTTTTAGCACACGATGCACTGGGTAGGAAACTTTATATCAAATGAAATTTCTTTGCGTTAGCTTCGGAACGCAACTAGTTTCACTCAATTCATAACTTGTATGAGCAAGTTATAATCATTTTTGTGATACTGCCCGAAACTAGAAATTTGCCTCGGAAAAATAGTCTCACGGACCGTGAGCCACCACATTGTCCATGGGTTGGATTAGTAAGCTCCCAAGGTCGGGGAGCCCGCAAACTGACCAAGTCAAGTCTCACGGACCATCACACGGTCCATGAGATTGTTCACGGCTCATGAACTGGACCGTGAGATGGTCCAGTGAGCTCATCAAAGTTTGGGGTTAGATTTTGGGCTAAGTAAGGGTTCACAGTCAGTTGTATGGACCATATGCATGTACACGGACCGTGTAGGGGTCCGTCAAGTATTCCAAAAAGTCCTCCGAAAGTTCGAGCTGAAGAAAATTCTAAGGCAAGTTTGATGGAGGGTTACACGGCCAGTGTGCACTTTGACGGGCACTGTAGCTGCTGTGTGACACTGTGTGCCAGTTAAAAGTCTGATTCATTACGGGTATTTTCGTGCTTTAACTAATCCTTAAGCCTCTTTTAAGTTCCCTAGGGTTCTCTAAATCCCTAAAATTGAACACTAATCTGTATATCTCCATAAAAACGCTCTTAAAACTTTATCAAATCCTCTCAAGCCTCTTGATCACCATTGTTGCAGATTCGAAGAAAGTTTGAGAAAACGTTCAATTCTTGATTCTCTATGCAATTCAAGTGTTTTGTATAAGGTATGTGGGATTTAAATTCATGGATTCTTCTATCCATGAAGCCCAAGAACCCAAAAATTATGAATCTTTACGTTTTACTTAGTTATGGGTTCTTTTGATTTCGCAAAACTCTCTTGACGTTTGGTGTTCGCTGTAGACTTTAAGTTAATTTCTTGTGAATTTACTCTTGGAATTTATGATTTACTCCAATAAAGTATGAAGAATTAGTATTGCATGTGTTCGTCTTGAAATTTTGATGTATGGGTAAGTCTTGCCGAGTTTTACTTTGAACTTTTCATATGAATTTGATGAAGTAAAGTTTGAATTGTAAATTTAAAGTTTTGGAATTCCGCTATCCATTATTTGATGCATTCATTCATGTATTGCATTGGATAAGATTTTGATGAAATTCTTGTTTTGGAGAAATTCTTGATATAAGTTTGGATATGCCTAGGCTTGTGATCACAATGTCTCTTTGATTGATTCTATGAGTTGTTTGGGTGCTTGCACCGTTTGTTTTGGTTTGTGATTTTGTGGAATGAGCTACCTCCTATTGCATTGATATGAAGGCTTTTGGAAACTTTTGATTTGGTTTGAAGTTTCTTGACTTGAAACGTTTGGATTTTGGTAACTATATTCTAATGATGCATGATTTGAAAAGTATGGTCAGTTTCGGATTTTAAAAAGCATTAGTATGTATATATGTATTTCTGTGGGATCCGACTTAGTACCGAGGGATTGGGCATGAACCCTTTCCATAAAATCATGTGCCACCATGGGATTGCCCCAAATCGGGAGCTTTGTTTTGATACCCCTTGTTTAAGGGAGTTTTGGGATCTACTTAGCAAGTAGTCCGTTCCAAGTGGTAGCTCGCTTGGTCCTACTTTGAGTCGGTTGAGGTCAAATCCCCGAAATTATAATATTGCTAGGTTTGTATTTCATGCATCATGGCATAAACATCTTGTTATATAGATTCCTTAGGCTAAGTGCATTCTCTTCGAACCATGGGTCCCCTTGTCATATTGTTGTCACGCTTCATGTCATATGCATTGCATGCCCGCATACTTAGTGCTTTATTGTGCGAATCCATACTTTGTCTACATGTTCAAATCATGTAGGTGCAGGTGTTGAGCACTATCTACCTACCGACGAGCTTTGATCTTGAAGCTATCTGTTAGTGGTGAGCCCTTCTTCCAAGGGTAATAGTCACCTTTCTTCTAGCTATTTAGTAGTTTATTTTTGTTATTTTGACTTCTGAGGGTGATCCCGGATCTTTCGTGGCCCCCGTCATTCCACTAGAGGCATGTGTTGGACCTTTGACACTCTTGCTACTTTATGTGTTGATTTGTTAACCTTGGCTATATCGTATGAATTGACTTAAGTTTGGAATTTGATTAAGTTTTAAATGTTGAGTTTGTTATTGAGAATTTTGAGCTTATTGAATTATGTGCTACACTTTCACATTCTTTGAGCCAATGATGAGTTTTGATGCTATGATGGCTTGATTGAGAGCTTTCGGGTTCTCTTTCACCATGTCACATCTAGACCCCCTAATCGGGTCGTGACAAAGATGGTATCAGAGCCTAGGTTTGTAATGGTCCTTGGAGTTCCACATGCCGCGTCCAGTAGAGTCTTGTTCATGGGTATGATGCGCGCCATACCTATAAACGAGGGGCTATGGTGACGTTTTAGGAATTTATTAATTCATTGTTCTATTCTATCGTGCTTAAGCTATGAAAGTGTTAATTCCTAAATGGGTTTTTGTTCGTTCAGAACATGCCTCTAAGAACAGCAAGAGCTTCTGCCCCTCATCAGGCTCCCGAAAATGAGGAACAGGTGTCACACGCCGAGTTCTGGAATATTGTATCCATGTTGGCTCAAGTAGTGGCCAACCAAGCTGAACCGGCTGCTCCCGTTGTTGGAGGTACCCCGACATCCCAGGTGAGGGACTTCACCCAGATGAACCCTCTAGAATTTCATGGGTCTAGGGCTGAGAAAGACGCACAGGAATTTATTGACGAACTTACGAAGGTGCTGAGTATTATGGGCGTGAGTGCAGAAGAGAAGGCGGAGTTGACTGCCTATCAACTGAAGGATGTGGCGTAGGTTTGGTACAATCAGTGGCTCGTGAGAAGCCAAGGGGTGCTGAGGTCACGTGGGATGAATTCAAAGTGGTCTTCCTTGATATGTTTTTCCCTCTTGAACTTAGGGAGGCCAAAATGACTGAGTTCATTAACTTGAAACCAGGTAATATGATAGTGAGGGACTATGCACTCAAGTTTACAAAGCTGTCAACGTATGCTCCTATGTTGGTGGCAGATCCTCGTGCTAGGATGCACAAGTTCATATCAGGTGTTTCAGACTTAGTGGTGAAGGAGTGCAAATACAACAATGCTCGTTCATGACATAGACATTTTCAGGCTCATGACTTATGCTGAACAAATAGAAGGGCAAAAACTTAAAAAAAGGAGAATGGGAGAGGCGAAGAGAGCCCTACTTGAAGGTGGGTTCTCTAATGTTAGAGGTGGTTATGTCCGATTCCAACTGGGCCAATGTTCTGGTGTGAAGATTGCAAACCCTCGGGTTCCCCCTCCTAAGGCACCAGTTGGTGGTGGCCAAAGGGCCCCTCGTTGTGGTACTTGTGGTGGCAATCATTTTGGTGAGTGTCGACGAGTTTCGGGTGCTTTCTATGGTTGTGGTAGCCTGAACCACAGGGTCTCTAATTTCCCAAAGTATCCAAAGAGAGATCAAGTTGCTCCTGGTGGTCAAGGGCCACCCAAGGCTCCGGTTGCCAATGATCCTATGAACAACCGGTTCTATGCACTTCATGGTCGTCAAGAGGTAGAGGATACCCCAGATGTTGTCACGGGTATGTTACGAATCTTTAACTTTGATGCATATGCATTGTTAGATCCGGCTGCTAACTTGTCATTTGTGACTCCTTTCCTGGCTGTAAAATTTAGTTTGAATCCTGAGACTTTGAGGGAACCTTATTCAGTGTATACCCCTGTTGGCGAGTCTATTATTGCCCGTAAAGTGTATAGGGGTTGTCTGGTTTTTATGATGCATAGGGTATTTATGGGTGATCTCGTTGAACTTGAGATGTATAATTTTGATGTGATATTGGGGATGGATTGGTTGTACGCTTCTTATGCCTTGGTAGATTGCAGAACTAGACAAGTTAGATTCCAAGTCACCAATGAGCCCGTGCTTGAATGGAAGGGTAGTAGTTCGGTGGTCAAGGGTAGGTTTATTTCCTATCTCAAGGCTTAAAATATGATCGTTAAGGGGTGTATCTACCATATAGTGAGGGTTAGGGATGTCGAAAATGAGACACCGTTCCTCCAGTTATAGAGATTGACTTCAGCATAGATCTCCTTCCGGATACTCTGCCGATATTAATTCCTCCTTATTGGATGGTTCCGGCTGAATTGAAGGAATTGATAGAGCAATTGAAAGATTTGTTGGAGAAAGGGTACATTAGGCCTAGCATCTCACCTTGGGGCGCTCCTGTGTTGTTTGTGAGAAAGAAAGATTGGTCACTCAGAATGTGTATTGACTACCGGCAGTTGAACAAGGTGACTGTTAAGAATAGGTATCCATTGCCAAGAATCAATGACTTGTTTGACCAACTTCAAGGGGCGACCCACTTTTCAAAGATTGATCTCCGTTTGGGTTATCACCAATTGAAG
>JBCEWC010010012.1:0-18114 GCA_038996855.1 Solanum aculeatissimum
ACATTGATGACATGTTAGAAAATTATCTCGGACTTACTTCTAACGAACAAAATGATTTTGATGAATATCTTAACCAGGCTACAGAAAGCATAAAGGATGCAGAGGGAAAGCCGCAACTTTTGGATTGGTGGAAGAATCGTGGAAAATCTTTTTCAAAACTTCAGCGGGCGGTTTGTGATGTGTTGACTATCCAAGCATCATCGGTGGCTTTAGAAGGCGCTTTTAGTGCGGCAAAATTTCAACTAGGAGACCATAGGCATTCACTAGTAGCGGATAGTTTGGAAATTTTAGTTTTATTCAGAGACTGGATAAATGCGGCGCGAAGGAATTTGGGCGTCCAACTTTGCCATCTCAATTTGAAGCCGATATAGATAATATTTTATCAGAATCAAGTGAAGACGACATAGATTTTATGGAGGAACAAGTTCAAGAACCAATTTCCGAAAATGTAACAATAGAAATGTTACAAACGCTTAGACAAGATTTTGAATGTGGTATAAGATATTAGTATATTAAGAATTTAAGATTTAAGAGTTAAGACCTAATTGAAACAAAACCCTTCCTAGAAGGTGACTGTGTAAATTAGATTCTTTCGAATCTTTTCTAATATTTGTATTTTGTACAACATTAAGTTACGAAACGCTAACTTTTTATTTGTTAATTCAAATTACTATGTTGAATTCGAACAACTCTAACAAATCTAATATTAGAGTTTCCATTTAATAGTCTGAACTTGTTCAATATTGAATGTCTTGAATACCTTAACTTTCACCTTTGACTTCATCTTCACCGTTTCGCTTTAAAAAAAAATATAGTTTCAATTTTTCGTGCAAAATTTTAGGCGCTACTTCTAGTTCAGCAAGGGGTCCCTCTTGTAACTTTCTCTACAATTTATAGGTACCCCAAAACCCAAAATGAAGAAAGAACAATCTTTTTTTAAGTAGAAACTGAGGTATTTTGTAGTAACAACTTTTCAAAATGGGCTAATTTGGTGCCCATTGAAGTAAAGTGCGTTTGAATTTCACCAATGAGATTAACAATTTTCACAATATGATGAGATATATCTAAATTAGTCAGGATTACATTAAACTTAGAAACATTAATAGAAACAAATACAGCTAAGTTAAAATTGCCCTCCTCTAGGCTGTAAACATTAGTTACGTTCCATTGGCGTCATACATAATTTGACAGGTTTCATACCCAACATCCTGCAAAATTTACCCGTTTGATGCTGGCTCTGTCGTTTATCGGGCTGATTTTCAAACTCTCATACAAAAATGCTCTCCGCAGAGTCCACAAGTAATGCATTCATATGATACGAGTAGTCATTCAAATGAGAAACAAAAAGTATATGGACATGAATTGATTGAGTCATCCACACTTCAGTATATAAAACAAATGTTGGGAAGCAAACTGTATATATCATCATTTATCACAAATGATATTTACATTATCCTCCAATGTATCAAAAAATATATATATCTACATGAAATGAAATGAGCATAGTAACGCAGGTGGATGACAGTGATACAGACAAAATCTTCACAAAATGAGAAACTTGAGCCGCAATAACATGTAGATATTGGTGCTAATATGGATGTCAAGAGAGGACATTGAAAACCTGAGCAGTGCGAGCGACCTTGATAAACACGTCCTCCAAAGTTGTATCAGCCAGACCCCACGCATAAACTGTGAATCTACTCTTTGCCTTCTCAACAGCTTGAAATACATCTGCAATTCTAACCTCTTGCTTTGGCAACTCAAATTTCTGTGTCCCCGATAAATGGTATATCCTGTTGGCATTTGGGGATAGGCGTCGCACCATGTGCTCCACTTCCTCCTCATTATCTGATGATGTTGTCATCGTAAATACATAAGACCCTCCATATCTCGCCTTCAACTGTCATCCAACAGGGGATTACATGGTCAGAACAGTTAGAAAATAAATGGTATCAGATGGAGAGGTTGAAAAATATATTAACAGACTCAGCACTTGCAGCATTATATTTCAAAGCTAAACTTCTTAGCCTACCAAGTCTCCACTTTCCTTTCTTTTTATTTTTTTTGTACACATTATTATTCCTATCAGAAGAATACTTGGTCCACAATCTCATAACAGTGAGGGGAGCACAGTAAATGTATAGGATTTCCAAAATTTCTTAAAGGCTCAAAATTACCTCTTTGGGATTTCCTACACACTGCAAGTGGCCATCCACAAATATTCCTAGTCGATCACATAGATGCTCCGCTTCTTCCATGGAATGAGCTGAAATTGTTATCCTTATGAGTTGTCATATTAATGATCTCATTAACCGGGGGTAAGGAAGGAACAAGGAAATAATTCAGGTGTGCAAAGTTCAAGATATGTTGGGCTAGGACATCTGAATTAATGTGGAATGAAAAGAAACTGGGGTACAATGCATAATATCCCACTATCAGTGCTTTTAAGATTACTTTATACTGTTGTTTGAAGAACATGCATAATTGGTGAAACCTACACAAAGTTTATTTAGGTCAAAAGGGGCAACAAAGAAGCAAGAGAAGTAATGTTAAATTACTTGTGAGAATAATTGCTCTATCTTGTTTTGCACGTTTGACAACATTCCACAAGTTATTTCGTGAAGCTGGATCCAGTCCAGTACTCGGCTCATCCATATAGACAACCTGGAAAAATACATAAACCACAAAAGAATATCAATATGCATTTCTGATTGTCTTTCTATGAGGATGGATGGTAGCACTGACATACCTTGGGATCTCCAATCAATGAGATAGCAACACTTAGTCTCCTTTTCATTCCTCCGCTGTATTTCCCAGCTTGCTTGTCAGCAACGCCTCCATGAAACAAGTTAACACTCTTAAGAGATTCTTCAACTGCCTGTAGACAGAAAAGTATAAGTAGCCAAAAAACATAAAAAGCATCTTCTTTCAATGTGTCGTCAATTTCATCAACAATTTGTCTTTTAGATTGTCTCGACAATTAATTGCCCTTATTCCAACTCTGAAACTTGAACATCTCATGTACTTTAAGGAACTTGGGGGTTGTTCGGTGGGTTAGCGAGGAGAGAGGGAGGGGAGGACTCAACCAACTGCTTGTGCTATTGATATAGATATCAGTAACAATATCCTGGCAATGGGAAAAATTATGCTAATTGGCTGTAACATAGCTGAACCAACATTTCTGCTCTAACAGCTTTTGGTTAACTTCAACTTTGCAAGTGCTTCTCATAAGCCCGAGTAAAAGTTAATATGTGAGCCATTAACTTACTTGTGTCAAGACTGCTCCTTTAAGATTTTTAAGCCTTCCATAGAAAAGTAGGTGCTCCCTTCCTGTTAATTTTTCCCAAAGCAAGCTGAAATAAATGTCCACATGAGAAAAAGGCAGTTAGTATTATGACACTGATATTTGAAGGAAGAAGGAATCACATATCAACTTGACTTAAGAGAAAATAGATTCTTACTCATGCTGTGGACATACGCCCATGTTGGTGTATATCATATCCATGTCTGTTCGAATATCCATTCCCTGAACATATGCTGTACCAGAGCTTGGTTTTATGAGCCCAATCATCTGTTATCAGAAAATTATTACTAAGGGGTGTAGGGTATACAGTATATGCAATCTAAGTAATTGAAAAAAGAATCAGTATACATTACATCTGACTACAAAAAGAAGGGCACTAAGAATGTGTTTTTGAAGTTATAAAGGTCACATCCTTGAGTGACCAAAACTTAAGATTTACAAAGATACATCTAACACGAAACAGATGACAGGACTGACCATGCTGATAAAAGTAGTTTTGCCAGCACCATTGGGACCTAGCATACCAAAACATTCCCCTTGAGGCAAAGCAAGTGACAATCCTCTCACTGCAAATTTCTCAGGGTTTCCATCTTTTCCTGGATAAACCTTTTTCAAATTGTCAGAAATGATGGCGTGACCTGTATTTGATTCAAGCAACTGCTCAACTCTCTCCCTCTATTGAAAGAAGGTTCAGTATGGTTAGTTTTGTAGATAGGAACAAATGACAAGAGAAAAATGTTTTTCACGAGAAACGTTAAATGTTTACCTCCTGAGCAACATCAGGTTTCTCCATTTGTACAAAAACTTTAGTCCCCTCCCTTGGTAAACTAAGTTTCCTGACAGGGGGTGAAGGTTTCTTCCTGGAGTTCCACAAGAAAAAAAGGGGATCTTTCCCTGATGATGCAATCTGATCAATGTAATACCCAAGAACGAGAAACACCAACCACTGCACTATCATAATTATTAGAACCTCCTTCATCCCATTTTTTCCATCACTCAAATCTTTCCATTTCATACCATCTGTTCCCATATAATTACCAACGAAAGCATAGTAGGAAAACTCGTATAAGCCACGAAAAAGAGAAAATCCAGGATAAAGTTCCATAACTATAATCCAGGCTCCTACAAAGTCATGACAGCATTTACCAGAAGATTAGCATACAAAGGTGAAAAACAAAACCACAAAATATCAGGAGAAATAGAGGCAAAACTATCCGACCATTGTCTCAATTTTTGACATTATTTTTGGGCATAGAAAAGAAAAAAGGAGAAGAAGTTGATTATCTTCGCCTAATGAAAATATATAGCTCCCATGCTGCTTGGAAAGGAAGGGAACATTAGAAGGAACACAGTAATTTGTTCCCTATTTTCATTCAAGCCAGGAGACATTTGGGAACGTCTGTTAACCTTTCTTCCATCCCCTCTTTCTACATATTCACACCCCCCCCCCCCCCCCCAAAAGGTATTGCAGCAACAAATCCAACGGAAAAATGTAAAAAGACAATTGTCGTATATGTTTTATTTTGGAGTACTGGAGTAGAGTCCTGTCGAATTAGTACCTTCTCACCCCATTCCTTAAATGTTTATAACATGAAGCCTCTTATAATGAATACAGTCAGGAGAAAGAACAAATTTTTTAGTTGGGATGCAGTGGTAGAAAACGATGATGGGCTGAAACATTCTAACTACTTAACTTTCCCTCTTTTGACTTTTGAAGGATTCATGAATATGAATTCTTCTCTCCTGACCCTTTACCGCCATTCACCCTACCTTCTTAAATATCCCCTGAAAAATCTTTTCGCCCCTTCTGTCCACCCTTTCTTTGTCAGACAACATTCTCCTCCCATTTAACATATTTAGTATTTCCTGAGAGCCCTAGTTAAGCACTAAGCAGATAAACGAGACAACCACCACAGATTTTCACTGTGGAAATTGAATGTTCCAATCCCCTCAAAAGGTCCCTAATGAACTGCAAGTTGGTATAAACATATTGCTTCAATAAATTATCATCAATGTGGAGGTGACTAGGTGTTGCAACTACGAGAATCATGATTTATAGTTCCAACTAGATGATCAAAGAGTCAGTGCATCCTTAAATTTTCCTGAACTTACTGGGAAATGAATGATCCTGGACAAAGAACTGGAAAAGGAATGATGCCAAGAGTCCGTTTGCAAACACCATCATATAGCCGAGGACTGTTACAATGTCAGGTAAGAAGAATTAGCCATATCATGTTTGATGCTGAAAGTTAATATAAAATATTGATTCATCCCTGCAATATTATCAGCAACTTCTATTGAAGATATCAAACCTGTGGCTGTCTTAACATTCGAGAAAAATGCAGCAACTAGAAAAGCAAGGGACACTTGCAAGTTTATGTAAATGAAGTAAAACACGAACTGGATGCTGTAATCATTAACCAGAAAGAACTTCAAGCCTGCAAAAAGGGATAAGGGGAAAATGAAATTTGTATCAGGTAACTCCAATTAATAGAAAGGCTCAACTGAGTAGCTGTAAAATTACCTATTAATGAGCCGAAAATCACAAAACAGAACATGTATATAGTAGATACGACAAAAAAATAAGCATAAGAAATCATCCAATAAGGAACATCCGCAAGTCCATGCATTTTCATCATGATTCTTAGTTTCTGCTCCTTCTCATAAACTAGAGCTATCAAAATAACCTGCAGACAATAAATCATGCAGTAAATATGACGAGCATAAAGAATTAAATAGGATCATATGATAAATTAAAAGATAACATCTGTATAAAGGCTGATAGTATATGCAATTTCGGTGTCACAAATTTATAAGATAAACCTAACCAGGTACAATAGTTGAGAATATAAACATTGGAGGAATTTCAGATATACTGATTGTCAAAAAGTGCAGTAATACTCAGAAAAATGTTATGATTGACAAAGTGCCGAGTCGAAGAAGCCCGACACTATGAAAGAAGTTAAATCGCATGTTTACTATGATGAATTCTTATAAGTATTTCTTAGACAAACTGAATTAACAGTTTAGAGACCTAAAGAACTAATATGTCTTAGCTCTTCCAAATAAATCAGTCTTTATTCTCGTACACAAACCAAGAAATAAATTATGTTCAGCAAAAAAAAGAAATAAAAGGAAGACTTAAAACTCATACTGTGTGACTAAATAAGATGTTAACTTCACTCCTCATGCCTTCAACACATAAAATGAGGTAAATAGTAAACAAGCAGTCGATGAGTGCAAGAAAGTTGTCTTGGAAATGGATAGCTGACGAGTTGGCATCAACAATAGCATTAATTGAAAACAGATTTGTTTGCCGTGGAGATGGTCCATTGAACAAGATCCTTTACGATAGAGCAGGACAATATTAGCTTACAGGAAAAAGTTGTGAAACCACCCATGTAAAGAATAGTGGTCCCAGTAGAGAAGCAAAGTCCAGCCTGAGTTTTGTTTCTGGTTTGGGCATTTCTTTGACAAACTCGAACAGCATTCTTGCCGAAGGTCCAAGCAACAATTGAAGGTAGGCATTTGATGCCTGTATATAACATGTAGCAAGAAATTAACACATCAATTGCATGAATAGGTTCATTATAACTACAATTAGTCTTTCATAAAGAATCAACAAAGATTGCAGGCATAGATACTCATTCCTTTCATTTAAGAAGAAGTGCAATGTGAGGCAAACCAGTCTGATGACCTTTGAATTGCTAGTGGGATAAGGAACAGGTAACTTGATATTTCTTAGTAATGGTCAATGTTGAAACAACATGGTTCTTGTTAATTAACTGGACAATTCGACAACATGACGAGCTGACAATTAAATTTGTCAATGCAAAAGAACTTATTTTATCCAGCTCTATTTTGAAGCAAAAATATGATCAGAATTACCACTTCCAGCTCTTTCAAAAACAGCTGCTTCTTGTCATTATTAAGTACTACTCTTCCCTACACTTACTAAGAGAGTAAGGAAATTAGACAATCTATAGTATGGTCTAATGAGCAATCAAAAGCCTAAGGACAGGAATATGGTCCGTCCAGCTGGTACCAATATCTAGACAAAGGCAGTCATAAAGTATTAAATTAAGACAAGTCTCTTTCCCTCAAAGCATACCAGCAAATCTTTTTTGTATATCTGTGTGTGCATGTAGATATATAAATTATAATTATTTACACATAGTGATGTATGAAAACATATGTAAATTTATTTGAGAGATCAGAGCATTATAAAGCAGGGGAAAGCGTAAATTTATTTGAGAGATCAGAGCATCATAAAGCAGGGGAAAGCAGAAAAGCACAGAGAACTCGAAATATACATCCCATGCCTTGTCATGCCCTACTTAAGTAAATGAAACTAATTTTCATGATATCTTTAAGGATTTCCTTCACTATGTTATGATCAACAATACAAAATTTACAAGGGCCAAGGACAATTTGCATATAGAAGAACATGGCAGTAGAAAGTGGAAGGTTTACCAAATTCACCGAACGAGGAACCCTTGTCAATGCCATAGCTTGATTGCCTGTGTCATTCTTATAGGTAGAGTTATACCAAATACTCACATTGAAACTATTTCTATTTGAATTAAGAAAATCATATGCTGCAAAAAAGAGATCACACAAAGTTAAGACGATACTGGAATAGCATGGTTATACATAAGGACATTTATGCAGAGGGCACAAGAAAAACCTGCTATTATCTCATTTATCTTTCCCTCTGAATTCCCTTTCCTGTAACCTTTATAAAGCTCATCATTGATCTCATCAGAACTATTACGCCACAGGTGTAAACCTTTTAAACAACTTATCTCTGCAGCAGACAATTAACAAAGCTATAAATTATATAAACTCAATATGAAAAGACCTAAGCTTGTTTATGTGGAAGAATCTAACTTTTTTTTTGACATTACTCGATTACTTGTATGTATAACAGCTTTCATCTTAGGTAGAATGTCAATGCATGTGCTTGTCTTCCCATTGGGTACAAATGCGTCAAGTAAAACCCTAAGAATTCAATCAAATAGTTCGAAAAGCATGTTCGGCTGAACTATAACATCTCAAGCTAAAATATCTTTCGTAATAGAAACTTTTCCTGCTGGGATTACCATAGCCATGCATCTCGACTCAAGTTCTCTGGCTAAAGCTTAAACTAATGCGACATTTACTTATGCACCAAAATTTGGTCAACTTTTTCAATCTAAGCATTTTACCTTCTTCCTCAATTTAG
This sequence comes from Solanum aculeatissimum, assembly GCA_038996855.1. Lineage (NCBI taxonomy): Eukaryota > Viridiplantae > Streptophyta > Magnoliopsida > Solanales > Solanaceae > Solanum > Solanum aculeatissimum. Next base: position 8,529 of record JBCEWC010010012.1, read on the forward strand.
ACATCCAATATCCAACATCAAAAAATTTAATGCAAGTCAAAAAGCAGTTAAACATAAGTTGACAACCTTGCTGAACAACTGCAGAACCAACATCCAATGGAATCGAAAATGTGGAGTTTGGAGAACACTGCGATTGAACCTTGTAGACTGGCAGGTCAGAGAAGAAAGCTGCCTCAAGAAAATTCGTAAACTCAGTTTGTGACTCAGAACCCTGAAAATCGAAAGGTAATAATCATCAAACAAAGAGTAAATTTTGAACCTATGCATAGTAAACATCAAGGGAATGAGAAAAATAAAATAAGCTAAATGGAGAGAGAGGTTCACCAAGACATTATTGGCTAAGCTATAGAAAATGTCAGAGGAATTGAGAGTTGATCCACTGCTGAACAAATTTCTACCCATACCTATTAAGTTCCATAACATTAGACATACATTAGGAATGCTATCAGAGAAACTACTCAATTCACTTATAGTATTACTAGGATCACAGCAAAACAATTCATACTTTCTCCAAAAGTCTGATTGGTTCCAGTCAGAAGTATAGTAGCTGGACAAGAACCCGATATTTTGCACGAATCATTGGGTAAGTCTCCAAATGAAGTAAAATCAGTTCGTACAGCACGATACTCTGGAGCCGGTATCTGTAACAAGGGAGGCCATTCCGGTGGGCTAGGAATCGGACATCTGGCAACTTGGTCCAAATCTGAGTATTCAATACCACATACTTGTTCACATTTTCCATCACCATTTTGGTCAACACATTTGCAGCCACATCTGTTTGATGGTTTATCTAACTCTCTGTTGACCAAAACTTGAATGAGGACTAGCAATGCACAAAGTATGACAGGGACCAAGATGAGGCGAATATTCGACCTGATATCTCTTTTCTGCAACACGAAAGTAAATAAATAAATAAAGAGTTAAACATACCATTTCAGACAACAATTCAGTATTGCAAATATCACATTTTTACAATGTATACAAAGTTATTAACCACAAAAAAAGAAAAGTTCATCGAATTTTTGCTTCAGATACAAAGGGAACCACTTAATTCGAAAATTATTGTTATGACCAAAAAGAAGAAGACGCAACCTTTAAATGCCAATCATAAATTACACTCGCTCCATTTCAATTTGGATTCTTTCTTTTTCGACAACTCAGCAATTTCAAACATTTTAATATATTCTATATATTTAAGATGACGGAATTCAAAATTATTGTTTGTTTTCTTAAAATCCGTGCTAACGAGACAAACAAATGATGCAGTGAGTAAAATGCTTTGAACTTGAATTGCAAAAGGCAGATAAACTCAATTTATGAAAAACACAGAAAAAACCTGAAAAGTCAAATTCTTTCTGAGTAAAGCATTGGCTTGAGTTGAGAAGCTCGCTGGACCATGCACCGAATCCGCCATTTTCGAAGTGAAAGTATTTTATTTTTTGATTGGTTTTTGGAATTGTTAGTGAAAGAAAGTTCGTGGAGAAATCTCCATTTTTTATTTTTGAGAGCTCGGATTCAGAATGAAAAGTCGTTTCATTCAATTTACCGAATCTTCTTTATATAGCATTCGAGGACTGTCATTTTCTATGGAAATTAAGTAGGTTGACGAAATTGCCCTTTCATGTCGTTTTCACTCTAATGAGGGAGGTTAGGTAAATGACTAAACTACCCTTTTACATTACGCGGTCTGATTTGTTTAGAAAATAATTAATTTTCCGCCAAATTAGCAATTTCTTTATTTCCACGTCACCTAAGAAGTACTCTCCCCCTTCACTTTTTTACTTGTCACTTATTTATAAAGAAAATAAAAATTCATTTTTCCTTGGTATTTTTTTTTTTCCTTGGTATTTCTTTTTTCATATTTTACTCTTAGCATTTAATATTATTCTCTTTATTTAGAATTTATAAGGCAATATATACATATTAAGAAAAATATTTAAGAACATAATTTTTACTATTATTTTTTATAAAATCATAAATATACTCTCTCTATCCATCTTTACTTGTATATTATGCTAAAGATAGATATCCAATTTATAAAATTAAGAGATAATTTTACTCTTAATTCAAATTTGACTTTATCATTAATTATATTTATTTTCCCATTATATTTTTCAAGACATTGTATTTACTATATTCAAAACCTGATTTAGTAAAACTACTTCTATCATTTGCTTCTTTTTAATTTTTATGTCAAATCAATAGTGGACAACTATTATTGGATAAAGAGAGTATAACTTTGTCATTAATGCAATTTATCTCCTAAAAAATATAAAACATCAACAAATGAACAGGTAAACGTAGAAAAAAAATTCAAACATCTATCTCAAACTTTGAACAATTTAATTATTTTGAACAATAAAATAAGCCTCAAATAATATGAAATTGAGGGAGTATTCTCCAAATCATTTTTCGAAACGTAATACTAAACATCAATTAATAAAAAAATGTGATAAAATACATATATTAATAATTTTTTTAATATATATATGTCAAATCAAACAGGCAATTAAATAGTAGTGAACAAAGGAAATAACGACTAAATTAAATGCGTTGGAATTATGAAATTTGATTGTATTGATAAACAAGGAAAATTGAGATTTTCACTTTGACCTTGGAAGTCAATTAAAAAAAAATATTGTTCATACTCTATTGGCTATTTCTCAACTTCAATAAGTTATTACTCCCTCCATCCATCTTTACTTGGCCCCTATATTATTTTAGGATGTCCAACAATTAATATTTGTCCAGTTTATAAAATCAAGAAATAATTTTACACTTAGTTCCTAATTTACCCTTGTCATTAATTATAGTTTCCTATTACATTTTTCAATACAATGTATCAATTATATTCAAAGGGTAATTTGGTAAAATTATCCCTATCATTTACTACTTCTTAATCTCTGTGTCAAGTCAATAGGGGTCAAGTAAAGTTGGACGGAGGGAGTATGTTTTTGTCCTTTTATTACATTTGTTGTCTTTATTACTTGGAAATTTCTGAAGATCATTTGGAAAATTATGCTAGGAGATAAATAAGTGTGTATATATTTTTTGTATTCACATAAGAGAAGAATTTTTCAAGTGATTTTTTTTTCATGTACACACTCAGGCTAGAATTAGATGACAAGAATAATTCTTAACTCTCTTACATATGAAATATCATTTTCTTTTAACGAATTTCACGTCTTAACTATTAGTTACTCAATCTGAGTTTCACGTGTTAACAATTTCGAGCATTTTCTTGATAGAATATATGGTTCCATTAATTTTTTGATAGGATAATGCTAAAAGCAGGCCTGACTCAGATTCTTTCTAAAAGTCTTATGTCTCAACAACAAGGAGAAGAAAGGAACAATCAAGATGTCATTGTTGTGCTTGAAGTCGTTGTGTAATTTATTAACAATTCAAACTTTCTATTTCAAAGTCTAACTATTAAAATAATTCATTATTAACTGATTCACTCATCCAAACACGGATTCTTCTTCCACGTAGTTTCATCTGCTTAGTTGAGGAACAAATATGAAGGTTCCTGGAACTTTAATGTAAGTAATAAAATAAACAAATAAACAAGACATATTCGTTTATTTTTTGGCCCACATCAGCACACTTCAGATTTTTTCGTTCACTTTTTCTTGTCACATTTGAACTCAATGCATTTTTACGTGAAATAAACAAAAAACTGCCTGGGAAAAAAATAGTGTATGTTTCTCATTTGTTGTACTTGTACATTAGACGTTGACTTTCACATGCAAGCATGTGAAATATATACGAGCAAAGACATGATTTTGGTATATAATTATTTCTGCCCTTAAATTGTTAAAAAGATCTAGAATGGAAGTCTTTTTAAAAAAAAATTCCCCTTCTCAATGCAAGTGGAACGTGCAGCCAACTACAGGAAGCCACATTGCGCCATCGATATCATACACTCTGTTTAAAATAAATTTCGCAAAACATCAGCTATAATTTTAGTTATTTCGATCCAACTTAAAAGGAAGACAGCTACTATATAACTTGTATAGGTAAACTTGAGTAATTTTTTTTGGTGTAATATAAGGGAAGTGGAATCCCTAGCTTCTTAGGTGCTCCCAACTTAACAAAATGTAATTGGATATAGGATCTTCACTATATACCCTGTTCCATATCTTCATTTTTTTTAGCTTTTAATATATTGTCCGGAAACAGACTCTAGCAGAAATACAAGATAAGACTGCGTATAATAGATTCTTATGATCGGACCATTCCCCCAACCCTGCACATAGCAGGAGTTTTAGTGGGACTTGTCCCTTTTTAATAGGAAAATTTTTATAAATAGCCTAGGCTTCGAAACTTAAAATGGTCAAATAGCTATATTTTACATAATTACACGGCATAACCTCGGCTATGTAACCTGGAGGGGAGGAGAGAGGAGAGCCAGATTGAGAGAGGGAGGAGAGATGCGAATTGTATATGTATATTTGTCAAATTGTATGTGTATATCTGTCAAATAATTGTATATGTGTAACTAATATACATATATATTTGTATATCTGGCAAGCGAGATTAGTAGATGAAGGAGAGAGACGAGCGAGAAAGAGCATAGAGTGGAGAGAGACGAATTGTATATGTATATCTGTCGAATTGACTATGTATATTTGCCAAAATAATTGTATATATGCAGCTAGTATACACAAATAATTGTATATCTGGCAAAAAATTGCACAGAGAGAGGAGAGAGGAGAGAGAAAATAGCAACAAAACCTTAACTATTACAATAAAACTCTAACTATAGTTATAAATTATAATTTTATGTTTGCCTAGTTACGTTATTTAATTTCCTTTTTAATATACTGTCAGCTGGTACAGGGAAGTCTTCTTAGGATCGCAACTGAAAAAAATAATTATTATATTGAAGAGGTATATATAATAATTGTCTCTTATTTGGACTTTGGAGCACCAATTTTGGTCAAAATGACTCAACTTCGTCGTTGGCGTTTGGCTATATATTTTGAGAGAAGAATATGAAATCTTTGGAAATCATAAAATTGAAACACACGTTTCTTTGTTGTGTCTTGAAGTATAGGTTTAAAGAAAAAAATAGATTAATTATCACAATTAATACCTAATATCATGGGATTGGACATCTAGAGTCATTAATTAAGGGACTTGCGAAAGTGGTATAACATACTAACTGCTATTATAAAGTTTTAAAAATGGCGTCAAAGTGCTGGAAGGAGATATAAATAGTTTTTAGAAGGACTAAATACCTAAAGATCCTCCTAAACTTGATGTGTTTTTTTCAAACCCCGTAAGCTCTGCATGCCTAAAAGAGAGTATAAGTCACTCTCTCTATCGCATCAACATATAGGGGGTAAAGGCTACAAAAAAGACTAGTTCAAAAGATAAATACCTATTGATAATTTAAAGGGATTTGAAGAAAATACGTTAAGTTTAGAGTGGTCTTTAGATATTCTGCCTTTTAGAAGCTATGTATATATTGGATAAATAACGTTTCACGGTTATACACTTCTTTTGTAAGTCTTAGCTAGTTGTTATTAATTTCTCACTCAAATTCCACCTAAAAGTTAGGAGTTCTAGTATATATTTAATTAAAAGAATCAACCCGCCAGATACTAATTATGATTTATCTACTTAATTCATCTCCATATATAACTAATTAAGCTGTTCAGAGAATAATATATATAACTTTGTTAGTAATATAGGATTGATCGAGTACTAATTAACAACATTTCAATTGCTAACTTCAATTTGTTTGCAATATGGATTGGGAGACAGAGTCTTACCCTGACTACAAAGATTTGATTTTTATTCCCTTCTTAGCTCTAATCTTCCCCATCCTTCGATTCATACTCGATAGATTAGTCTTGGAGGTAAATATATAACCATGACTTGCAAGACTCTTGTACTTATTTCAATTTGGATTTAATATGAACTTTTTATTTTATTTTAATGTAATTAACCGCGCCCTGATGATGCATATCGCAAGGCATTGGCTAAGCGCATGATTTGTGGAAAGCATGCGAAGGTGATCAAAGGGGATAGTATAAAGAGGAAGAAGATGAACAAGTTCAAAGAATCAGCCTGGAAATTTATGTATTTTCTATCTGCGGAATTATTTGCACTTTATGTTACTCGTAACGAACCTTGGTTTACAAATACTCGATATTATTGGACAGGCCCTGGAGATCAGGTTTGGCCTGATCTCAAAATCAAGTAAGCTAAGACGATTTTGTGTACATGTACTTTTATTACTTACTTTTTTTGAGCTATTTTTCCTTGAGTCGAGGGTCTATATATCGATAATAATTTTGGCAGATTAAAGCTGAAAGGATGGAGCATGTATACCGGAGGATTTTACTTATACTCCATATTTGCATTGATCTTTTGGGAAACAAGACGCTCTGATTTTGCTGCTCACATGATTCATCACCTAACATCACTATCACTCGTTCTCCTGGCTTACATTTTCGGGTACGTAAATCAGCCGATGATTAAATATATTCATATGATAAGAAAGAAAATGTAAAATTAGGCCTCGGGCCTTAAAAGCTAGCTCAAAGGAAGGAGAATTGTCCAACCTTATAAAGAGTTCACCCATCATGTGGGAGTACTTTTGTCATTCTTTAACACCCCACCTCATGTCTGGTGCTTAGCATCTGGTGTGTGGGCAATTTTCATTTTTGGGGGCCCAACATTGGGTGAGATGAATCCTGCTCTGATACCATGTAAAATTAGGCCTTGGGCGGTGGGCCTAACTCACACCCCAAAAGCTAGCTCAAATGGAGGAAGATTGTTCAAGCCTTATAAGGAGTCAACCCTTCTCATTAACCATCAATATGAGACTTTTGTCATTATTCAACAGAAAACAATCTTAATTATACGTAAGATTCAAACATCTAAATCATAATACACATCTAATGTTTAGGTTGAGAAGTTTTAATCATAATAAAAACAAGGTCTATATAGGAGTAGTATATCATACACTATATATTGGAGTAATTAATTAGAAGAAAAAATTTGTCTGTTTCAATTTATTTATCTTAAAACGGAAGTGCAGGATGGCACGTGGGGGATCAATGGTTGGATTAATACATGACGGAAGTGATGTACTAATGGAAATTGCAAAAATGTGCATATACAGCGGATTTCATAGCCTTGCGGATATTTTCTTCGCTCTTTTTGCATTCTCTTGGCTTTTACTTCGTCTAATCTACTTCCCTTTCAATATTATCTCCAGTACATGGTTAGTCACTTCACCATCAATTTATTGTAATTAAATATGTATTAATTAATTATAATTAAGTAGTTAAAATGTACATATATCTTAATTTATGTGATATTTTTAATGTTTAAAAGTCAATTTGATTAATCTCGGAAGCTGAATTAATTCATTATTGCTTTTGCAGCTACGAAGTTCTTTTCATAGTGGATAAGGAGAAGCACCAAAATATTAATGGAATCATACTTTACTTTGTGATAAATTCAATGCTGATATGCTTGCTTCTTCTTCATATCTATTGGTGGACACTCATATGCCGCATGATTATGAATATCCTGAAAAAAGGTCAAAACGCTAATGACGTTCGATCTGGTAATTAAAATCCGCCCTTACTTTAATAATAGCTTAGTTGATTGACTATTGAAAATTTTATTTTATTGGTGAAGGTTCATTTTCCCTAAAATTCCTTCTCATTTTCTCTTCCCGATAACAATTTTAAGGGGGATTTTTTTTAATAAAATACACTGGATCATTACAATTTATATGATACATTTTATTTATTGTGCTTTTTAAATAAGCATCAAGTATTTTATTCTTAAAACGAAAAAACTTAAATTTTGTAGTCTAAAACAAATAATAAATATTTGTATGACTTATAAATTATCTCATTATGTTTAATAAAAAGTTTAAAATGAAATATAATAAAGTACTATTACTTTTAAGAACAAACTAAACAGAAAAGGTGTTAAATAAAATCTAAAAAAATACTATTGATGAAATAATATGAGTACAATTTTGATTCTTATCTCTCTTGAGATTTATCTATGATTTGAGGGCCATATATAGTGACTTATTTCTCAAACTAGGATGATATAGATTTGCAAAATAATCGAGATTGCTCTTTAAGGAAATATAATACCTTTATGTAGACATACGCTAGAATTTAGAATAGAGTATTAAAATTTCAATTCGACGAGTGTATTACATAATTTGGATGGAGAAGAAAATATCGTTTATATTATATACTTCTTGCTTGTGATCTTGCTGCATGTATTTACTGCAGATTCAGAATCGGATGACGATGAGGATGAGCACAAACAGAGGTGATGAGGATCAAAAGTTTGAATTATTCAAACATTGGCTGTTTGCATTGTATTTACTATAGTTTCTTAATGTGTGTATATATATATTTTAATTATGTAAATATTGTATAATTGAAATAACGTTTGGATATATATGTTGTATAGTTTCTCTGTGTTTGTCGTTGTTTAATATGAATGTCGTTGTTAACCAATTTACTAGAAAAAATATGAATGTATAAAAGGAAAATATAACAATCTTTTATTGATTATTGTGAAGTTATGATCATAACTGATTGACATCATTTAAATTTAAAAAATTCCCATTTGAATATTCGTACTTGAAATTTACGCATGATATTAATTATGATAACCATAAATATTTTAATATTTTATTATATACATAATTGTTTCTTACAAAATATTGTTATACTATTAGTTAATTATGACTATGATAGAGAGGTAATTTTACAAAGAGTGTGCCGCGAATCGCGATAATGAATGTCATTGTTGTTACTCAGAAGTAAAATATAACATGAAAAAAGTCAATTCTGGAGAAAATCAGACTGTTATAATGAGTGATTGTTATAACGAGGTTGGACTTCTGGAGAATCATCATTGATGTCAAGAGAGAACATTGAAAGCATGAGCCGAGCGAGCAACTTTGATAAACACATCCTCCAAAGTTGCATCAGCCAGATCCCAAGCATAAACTGTGAATCTACACTTTGCTTTCTCAACAGCTTGAAATACATCTGCAATTCTAACCTCTTCCTTTGGCAATTCAAACTTCTGTGTCCCCGATAGATGGTATATCTTGTTGGCATTTGAGGACAGGCGTCGCACCATGTACTCCACATCCTCCTCGTTATCTGGTGATGTTGTCATCGTAAACACATAAGACCCTCCGTATCTCGCCTTCAACTGTTGGAAATACAAGATCAGAATATTTTGACACTTGAAAAGAAGCAGATGGGGAGGTCAAAAATGACAGCCATGGCAATCATTTTCCTTCGTTCAATCAACATTTCTAAGGACTTTCATAGTTTTAATATAGTATAAATAGCTAGATAAGAGGCATATCTGACACTAGAATCGCGCTACAACATCAATAATAATAGAATTATGCAGGTCTTCTTAAACGCTTGAAATTACCTCTTTGGGATTTCCTATGTGTTGGGAAAAAAGACAATTTTTCCCTTCCCAGGTTTAGATTCAAGTAGAAAAATAACAGAGATATTTAAAGAGAATAATGACACAAAGATTTAACGTGGAAAACTCCCAAATTGGA